>PISX010001044.1:0-184200 GCA_004024625.1 Mellivora capensis
TGGGATTGGGAGGGAGACAAACCATAAGTGACTCTTAATCTCACAAAACAAACTGAGGGTTGCTGGGGGGAGGGGGTCGGGAAAGGTGGGTGGGGTAATGGACATTGGGGAGGGTATGTGCTATGGTTAGTGCTGTGAAGTGTATAAACCTGGCGATTCACAGACATGTACCCCTGGGGATAAAAATTTGTTTATAAAATATAAAAATTAAAAAAAAAATAAAGATTTTATTTATTTATTTGATAGAGGGATTACAAGTAGGTAGAGAGGCAGGCAGGGAGAGAGGAAGAAGCAGGCTCCCTGCTGAGCAGAGAGCCCGATGCGGGGTCCGATCCCAGGACCCCAAGACCATGACCTGAGCCGAAGGTAGATGCCTTTAACCCACTGAGCCACCCTTTAACCATGCCTTTAACCCCAGGCGCCCCTGTTGATACACTTCTTCACAGAGATTTATGAGTGTGAGACTTTTTAGCATTTCCTGATCTGCTGTCTTACAACTTCATTGTGGTTTTAATATTAATTTCTCAGATGATTGTGGTATTGAGTAATTCTTACACACAATGGGGCATTAGGAAACTTCCTAAACAGTTTAAGTTTGTTTTGCCCATTTTTCTAGTTGATTTGATGTTTTATAAATACTTAGACTTTCTTAGCATATAACTCTCTTGGTAATTAATATGCTGCAAACATCTTCCATTCTGTGGCTTATCTTTTTACTCCTGGGGCGTCGTGGGGTATTGGGGGAAATTTTAATGTTATTTATTTTACATTTTCTCTCTCTACATACCATTAAAAAATATAGTCACTGGCAGGATGCTACTTTACTTATTTTTTTTTAAAGATTTTATTTATTTGACAAAGATCACAAGGCAGAGAGGCAGGCAGAGAGAGAGAGAGGAGGAAGCAGGCTCCCTGCTGAGCAGAGAGCCCGATGCGGGGCTTGATCCCAGGACCCTGAGATCATGACCTGAGCCAAAGGCAGAGGCTTTAACCCACTGAGCCACTCAGGCGCCCCAGGATGCTACTTTAAACTCAAAGATATATATATTTAAATATATATAATTGCAAAAATACACATTTTTGCATTTCGCTAAAGTAGCAGACTGCAACAGTTATAAGAAGTACAGTTTGTACGTCGGTCTGAGTTTTTCTGTCCTTTTTTTTCTCTTTCTCTCGTGTATTACTTCTGCTGTCTTGCCTAAGAAGAACTTCACATTTCCAAGGTCATGATGATCTTCTGTCATATTATCTTCTAAAACCTTTATTTTACTTATCTAAGACCTAAAAAATGTATTTTACACATTTAGTCATTAAATGAATTCACCTGATTATTTTTTATGATGTGATGTAGGGATTCAATTTATTTTTCTCTTTCCTTATAATATCTAATTGTCTTCTATCTGTTGAAGAGATTGTCCTTTATCCACTGCTCCTCAGTGCTACCTCTATTGTCTGTCATGGTTTCGTTAATGTACAGTGTGCTTCTGCACTAGACATTCTATACTGATTATGCATATATCTATCCTGAGATACATGAGGTGGAAGAAAACCTAGTACCTTGCTACCATGTTGCTCAAGTCCCAAGATTTCTAGCTAATCTTCCTTCTTCTCTCTTTCAGAATCTTCATAGATATGTTTTATATAAAACGTACAGGGTTTTTAGCTATGCTTTAATGGGATGAATTGGGAAAAATGTGTATATCTCACCTTCTTGGATGCAGAAGTCCAGCAAGTTTATTTATTTATTTCTTTGTGTGGTGATAATACATGAAACAAATTGGAAATCTGCTGGTTTTTGGGAACCAGGGTTATCACTAAGGCAAAAGGGATATAAAAATATGGAATGCAGGAGATGAAAGAATGCTCTAGGAATGGATTAGAACAGGTAGTATAGGTGTAAACCCATGTTTATTTTCTTTTAAATATTGCCACAGTCATGTTCATGCATGTATCTGTGTACATGATATGCATATATATGTACATTACATGCCTTGTTTATGTATATGTATGTACATGCACCTGCGGTTTTTTTTTTAAAGATTTTTATTCATTTATTTAACAGAGAGAGAGATCACAAGTAGGCAGAGAAGCAGGCAGAGAGAGAGAGGGGGAAGCAGGCTTTCTGCTGAGCAGAGAGCCCGATGCAGGTCGATCCCAGGACCCCGGGACCATGACCTGAGCCGAAGGCAGAGGCTTTAACCCACTGAGCCACCCAGGCGCCCCCATGCACCTGCGTTTATGTGTGGATATATTTTCCAGCTTTGACTACTGTAAATGTCAAGAAGCAAGTAACATCTGTCCCTCACCTAGAAATGAACGCACTTAGTGGACAGATTGTTGTTTCTAACACCATTCCTCACCTTAAACAACACAAACATAAAAACAAAAAATAAAAATAAAAACTCCACAGAAGAATTGCTGATTCCAGGGCTAGAGTAAGATATGTTCATGATGATCTTACATCTTATCTTTCTGGGAAACTAAAATATTTTTTGAATTAAAAAGTGCTAAAAAAGGGGGGGGGGCACCTGGGTAGCTCAGTCTGTTGTGTCTGCCTTCAGCTCAGATCATGATCCCAGGGTCCTGTGATGAAGCCCCCTTGTCATCATTGGGCTCTCTGCTCAGCAAGGAGTCTGTTTCTCTCTCCTTGTGCCCTCCTCCCCCCATAATTGTTCTCTCTCACTCACTCTTTCTCTCAAATAAATACTATCTTTAAAAAAAGTGCTAAAAAAATGATGTGGCATGTTATAATGACATGGGAACCAGCTATAAAGGGTTCCCACTGAAAACTTTGGGAGCATTAAAAGAAATCAGTACAGTTGAATTATAGTTGATTGGGAGAAAATAGGAATCTGTGAATCTTTTCTGATAGAGAAAAATAGAGAGATGGCAGAGAAGGAAGTCTCTTGTTAATAGTAGAATACTTAGTGTGTTATGGATATGGAGAGTATTGAAATCAGAAAATTATTGTTTTGCAGCCATTATATTATCAATGGATGTTAATATAAGGGAAAATTTTGATGGATCCAACAAATGTGCTTGACTTTAAAGTGTTTTTCCATAGATTGCTTAATGGTTATGAGAGGGGCAAATAATAATGAGAGGGTGTATAAACAGGGAAAAAACTAAATTTTGACTAACTAGTCAAAATTTAAATTTTGACTAACTAGTCAAAATTTTGGCTAGTTTGTCAAAACTTACAGAACCAGTGAGGGGCAGATGGACCTCATATGCCTTCAGATGTGGTACTCTGAGAAGAGCATATCAATTATGCAATATTCCAACTGAGAATGCATAACCTGAATCTAATCATTAGTAAACATAAGACAAATATAATTTTGGAAATGCTCTATTAAGACAAAAGAAGTTGGAAATGCATTCTTTAAAAATGTCATAAAAACAGGAGAACAGATATGGGATTTCCAGGTTAAAGGAGGCCAAAAAGATATGACAAATAAATGCAATAGCTGACCCTAGATTGGCTATTCTTATAGAGGGAAAAATGCTATTAAGGACATTCTTGGTTCAAGTAACAAATTGGAAAATGGACAATAGATTAGATTAAGTTTATATTAGTGTTAGATTTACTGAAGTTGATGAGAGTACTTGATTGTATAGAGAAATATCGCCACTCATAAAATGTACACTGATAAAAACTAGCAAGAGATATATGTATATTATCCTTAGATGGCTCAAATCTCTCTCTTGCTAGATCTAGTGATAAAGCAAATGCACTAAATGTTAACAATAATAAAAGGATCTAAGTAAAGGGCATGCAGGTGTTTTGTATTATTCTAATTCTTGCAACTTTTCTGTATGTTTGAAGTTATTCTCAAAATTTTGAAAACTAAATGCTTGTCATAGTTGCCTAGTTTAATAAAAATGAACTCTGGGGGTGCCTGGGTGGCTCAGTGGGTTAAGCCTCTGCCTTTGGCTCAGGTCATAATCCCAGGGTCCTGGGATCGAGCCCCACATCAGGCTTTCTGCTAAGCGGGAAGCCTGCTTCCCCCTCCTCTGCCTGCCTCTCTGCCTACTTGTGATCTCTCTCTCTCTCTGTCAAATAAATAAAATAAAAAAACTTAAGAAAAATGAACTCTGAATAATTGTTAGCCACTGACTTTCCTGTTCTATGTCTTGCTGTCCTAATCTGCAAAATGGGAAAAATACTATTACCTACTTCATGATGATGTTGTTAGGAATAAAAATATTAATAAATGCAAATTGTCTAGAAAGTGCCTGGCAAGCAGTAAGCACTCAGTAACCATTAGTTTCCCTTATGTGCTCCTGCTGTTGCTGCTGCTGGTGGTGGTCTCTACTATTATCATTATTATAAACAATGCCAAGGGATCACAGGACTGCATGACAGATCTCAGACTGACACCAAGTATCTTGCATTCTCATTTCTGTTCTCTTCCTCTGTATTGCATTTTTTGTTTTGTGTTTGATCTAATATTGTTAGTGGTAGACCCTAAATTTGAGGGAAGATACTTTCAATCTTCATCTTTTAGCATTTTGCAGAGACAGGCTATGATAAGCCATACATGTTTAATGGCAAGTTCTCTTCTGGCTTTTCTGAAGGATCTACTCTGGCATCTGAAATCATAAGACGTATCTCAGAGTTAGCAATGAAACTCTCTACTATCACTTAGGGTATAGACCCTGAAAAGACTCCTTTGTGTCTCAGGAAGCCTTACATGTTCTTTGTAACAATTAAAAAATGAATCCTATAACTTATGTTAACCTTTTATACTTTACAAAGCATATTCATGTGCACTTTAAGTGTCTCACTGATAGCCCAGAGTTTTCCTCATACTTTTAAATTGGGTTAATGTTTAAAGGAAATTGAGGTTGCGTTTGAACTCAGATTCTGCCTCTAGTCCCAAATGTTTCTGCTATAACATGGAATCCTTGATTTTAAAGTAGTTTGTTACTTTAAACCATCATAATTTGATTATTATAAGCCTGCATCTGTAGATCTGTGTGGAATAAATGTTTTAAGTTGGCTTCCAGGTAAGATCCTATCCTGCCCAGGGAAACAACCTGAAGAGTTGTAACTTAGGGATTCATCAATTAGACTTTGTGCTCAAGACATAGGAGCTTAAAGGGGGGAAAATCCATTCTAGTTATAAAATGTTGAGTAGAGATATATTTTTTTCCCTTGTGCTTATGAGAGAAGCAGTTGTCTTTATCCAAGGCTGATCCCATCTCCTTTATTTGATTGATTGTTAAATCTATTGATGAGTGAGCTGCACAGCCAGAATCCCCAGCAGCAAGGTCAGCGGACTGATTCCTCAGCGGGGACGCTGGGGTCTGTGTGCAGGAACCTCCTCCCTGCAAGAGCATTTTGAGTATGCAGAACACATCGGCTGAGCCTGGAGCTGCCAGTTAGTGCACACACACGCATACACGCACACACGCACACGCACACACCAGCGCTTTCCCCTCAAGTGAGGCGGCATTAGCAACTGCAGCCCCAGCTTCCTGGGCTGAGGTACCAGCGGCGCTGGCTGATTTGCTGGAGGAGCCCTGGAGCCCAGTTTCCGAGGGACCTGGTGACATGGCTATTGGCAGACAGCTACTTCTTCCCGGGCTGCTTCCCCAGCCCTAGCAAGAGGGCACGCTCTTCCAGTCGCCGGTCGGCCTGGGGAGGAGGTTGCTCCGTGAGGAAGGCAAGACCACTTCCTCTGCACTCTCTCCCTGCGTGCCAGCTACCTCGCGGTCCACTTTCAGGTAGGCGCTTGCAGATTTCTCGGGTTAGGTATCACAGCATTCACTTTAACTGACAGAGACTTTGTCACTCTAAGGACGCAGACGGATCAGGGCTTGGTAGTTCAGCTTTTTTTTTTTTTCTTCAGATTAAAGTTTCAACGCAGATGGTAACTCTACTTCTCTCTCCTCTCACCCTTATAAATATTCTGCAAATATGAAACTCAGCTCCAGTTTGTGATTCATAGGCAACTCCACATTTAGCATATGTGTGGTTCCAACCTTTCCAGTTAGTGACAATTGTTATGCAACTCTGCATGTGTAATCTGAAGACCTTTAAATATTCTCTTCTTTGGCTGGGGGAAACATACCTCAGGCTTCTAAAATAAAAGCCAAGTGATTCAAACTCTTCCTCAGCATTTAACATTCAGTGATAAATAGACAGGAGGAAAGTTGCTGAATCACAGAAGTTTAATATTCATGCAAATTGCTGTATTTGTCAGAGAAAGCCGAAAAGCAAATGTCTTTTCATCTTTTTGAGCTCTTGTCCATATCTGGATAATGTGGATTTGAAGAAGTGAAGTTTTGGGTTGAGATAAGTCTGTCTTTTGTGGTAAGGTGGGTAAACCGATTATTTAACACGGTAAAGGATTAACTGGAGGGGATCTCTTCTCAAATGAGCTGGGTTCTAGGATTGTGTTTAGGGGCGTTCTTACTAAAAGATTTATTTTTGTGAAACTCCAGACAAAACTGATTTATTGATTTGAGTCTCTCTGTCTTAGAGATGTTAGCATTTGTTACTGCCCCAAACACTTCTTGACTACAGGCATTTTTCTATCTAAAATTCTAACTACAAAAATAATAATAATATAGAAAAATTTCAACAACTTTTTAAACATTTCCATCTCTTTATATTCATTTTAATCATTACTTGCACATTATCTCACAAGGAGTTTTATGAGAGAGTGATAGTCATAATTTAGCAAGTTGAGTTGAAATGAGCATAAAGAAATATTATTTAGAAAACGTGCATCCTATATGTAAGTCAGGTTCATGGTACCTCTGAATTTCCACTGAGTTCCAAAGTGTGGTCTTACAGGAGTTTATAGTAAGCAGTGAATTAATCAGGCAGTGTCGGTTTTGGGGTCTTTTTGCAGATAGCACTTTATATTATGCTGCACTTGTGAAAATTGATGTCTCTTTTCATTTTCCTTCTGGAAAGTGCCTCTGAGCTATTTTGTATTAATGGCATATGTGTTCTGATGTGGATGACCTCAGTTCTGATGTGGGAACTTGGCCCATGACTTTAGGCAAATCTAGGTTTACGCTTGAAAGCCAAAGCATCACCTGGGATCAAGAATTTTCAAGGTTGGCCAGCCAGGTACCTTTCTCTCTGATAACTCTAGGAACCCCTTAAGCAAAAAGACCATGTGTGTGAGGCTATTTGTTGACTGGAAGGTAAAGGAAAGAAAGAAGAGTTGCTTTCTTCCGGTCATTAATGTTTAATGCAAAAGATCCCTCTGCAGTGCTCAACAAAGACTTTTAGTCCATGACAAATACTTAACATATGTTTTCTGTCATTGCTTTTGGCTCCCTTTATATCTAGGGTTTCTACATTGCCTGGTATTAAAGTAATTTTGCAAATAGATTCTACAGTTTGCTGTACAGTAACTATACCAAGCAAGCACAACTTTACTTTTTGCTACTCCACTCTTCGATTCATATTCAAACTTGGAATAAGCCTACTCATATTACTTTCTCCATGGTGCTATGGCAGCTGATGGCTTAGTCCAAGGAACTGAAACAGCCAGGAAGATAGAGGACACATAACTCTTCCCCCCAACCCCCATGTTGGGTACATGGTGTGTACTTGGAATGGAATCTTGGAGAGGGAGAGAATACTCTTTCTTTTTGTTTTTCTTTTGTCAGTGATGGCCAATTCAGCAAGCAACATAAGACATCCCAAGATGTGATCTTAACTAAGCATTTTGTGGAGGTGAGAGGTGTTGAGCTAGCTTTCTCATTCTTGTTCCCCCTTAGTCTACTTTCTCCCTAATCTAGATTTGTGAGGCAGATGAAAAGTCAGCCAGTTGCTTCCACATTATGGATCGCCAATCAGACTGTCTTTGCTGAGAGGGAATCAATTTCATTTTATTTGAAGCCAGAGGTGATGACTGCTCTGTCACCATGCTGGCTTCTAGTCACCAGCCTTCTTAATTTCGAAACACTTTTACTCCTCCTCTATATCTGATAGCCTTTCTTGGGTAGCTTGGTGAATTGGTGATTTAGGGGATTTTTGGAAATCAAAGCAAAAAATGAATACTATGGGTTAAATCAAAGAAGCAGGTTAATGTTTGGTGCTTTTAGATTGCAGCGTTTCCAGTCTTAGCCGTCAGTGGGATAAGGTTGATGGTGCAATCCACAAACATTTTTACACATGCACAACAACTTTTACAGACCTCTTTTGACCAAGGCAAAAGGAAGAGAAGAAAAAATATAGAAGCAAAATTTATAAGCTTTCACAAAATGCAAACAGGTGCTGAATACCAAGAAAACCATGTAGTTATATTTACAAACTGATTTTCCCCAAATTGCCTTGGATTATGCACTAGCTCTAACAATGGCATATTGTATGCATCCTTCAGGGCTGCACTGAGTGATAGCTGTAAATTAGAATGAAGAGAAGAAAATGCTCTACAGTTTCAATATTGAGGAGAATTAGGATCCAGATGGTAAAGCTTTTTATAGCAATACATTGGATGGTGTTACAAGCTTCTGTGGCTACTGCCCTATTATATTCCCTCTGTTAAAACACAGTTTGGTGGAGGAACTGATTGCTAAGAGCCATCTTGCAAATCTAGGAAAGTGAACTTCTCCATTTTAAATTTCCCTTCTTTGCTGGTTTATTTTTTATTTCCCTAATCCTTAACTTTTCTTCCATTCTAATTCCAAATCAGTCAAAAGTAGATAATGTGATTTGGTGTTGTTTGAGTGTTTAAGGTGGTGTTTTCTTTTCTCTCTCACTCTCTCCCCCCACTCCCCCACCCCCCCGGTATCTTTCTCACATTAGGAATACATTGAAAGTATATGAGACTGGGCATAATTGCAGAGTGCTTGTTATATGGGTTTCCATCTGGCTTTCTAAACGTCTCTGGTCTAAGACCAGCTCTTCCTATTATCTTGTCTCTGGAAAGACAATTCTGATGAGAACTGATGGGGGAGTAGCTCAGGTGTTCCCTTGCTTAAAACATTATATTTGCTTTGAAGTGATCATTTTTCTACTACCTGTACTCTACTGAGAATCTTACTGCTTACAACCTTATGGGGGCCACAGTGGTGTGTCTGCTCAGGCATAGATATAGACAGTGAGCCACCTAGTGGTAATGAAGAGTAATTTTGATATTTTTAGAAGAACCTTGAAGTTGATGGACAAAACATGGCTAATTTTCTATTATATTGCAAAGGGGTGTTGGTTTCGTGAAAGCATCCTTCCGTTATATCTCCTGCTTTCCAAATCAATTTTATAGTTGCAAGTACAAGTTTTATAACCTTATGCATCATTTTTCTAACCAGATATGACTTTCACCTCAGATATTTTCTTATGTGTATTCATTTAAAAATACATTTATGTAATTTTTTATGAAATTAATAAATATTTGATTAATATTTTACACATTTTAAGGTATGAATATATGTAAAAATTCATAAAACAGTAAAATGACATGTTTCCCCAGGGCACTGTATTTATACTGCATTTGTTATATATATATATATATATGATGTATATATCTGTGTTTTATATATATATGTTAGATATATATATATCTGTGAATGCAAACATGTAAGAGAATAAAAGAAAATAGATGTAAATGTATACAAATAAAGGTATGCCTTTGTTCTATATCAAAATAGAGTTATTAGGTATCAATTCCTATGCCTTTTTTTCCTTCCTATGCCTTTTTAAGACTATGTAATCAATTACCAAGACTACAACAGCCCATGCCTTATTTACTTACTTCTTTTCAGTATAGCTGTCTCTTTCTGTACTGCAGATCAACATTGGCATTGGTATAGGAGGCATATCTATTGGCTGGAAACAGCTCTTTGAAAGGGTTGTGCTAAGGACACGCCTTTGGGAATGGGATTCTCTAAATATATACAGCAACCGTATAGGTACTGTGCAAATGAAGGACATGGTTATTCCAGGTGGTTATTTCCCATTTAGAAGAATTGAGAGCAGGTGGGGAGATCTAGTTAAACCTGGACTTGTTTTAATTACATTTTACTTTGATCAAAAAGAAAAACAAATTTGAGAAGTTGAATGGCAGGTAATTTGGTTAATTCTTTTATTCACTGTTTTATTTTATTGTTTTAAGATTTTATTTATTTATTTGACAAAGATCACAAGTAGGCAGAGAGGCAGGTGGGGGTGGGGAAGAAGCAGGCTCCCTGCTGAGCAGAGACACCCCCCCCTGCCCCCCGACCTCCATCCAGGGCTCAACCCCAGAACTCCAAGATCATTTTCTGAGCCAAAGACAGAGGCTTAACCCATTGAGCCACCCAGGCACCCCTATTCACTATTTTATAATGGCACTATTTAGAGAACATTTTAACCAGGATCAAGTGTATAGATGTGCTTTCTAGGTCTTGAATGCAGTCTCTTAGGCAGCCCTGCTTATCCATGCTCTTCTTCGACTGTGGTCATTTATGTGGGCACACAGCCAGTATAAACTAATAATTCTCTGTGTGCATTTAAAAAAAATAGCAGAAAAACATTGTTTTGAAAGTTTTTCTTCCAAATGAGTTGAAATCTCGAAGTATGAATACAAACAGAAATAAATAACTCCAGATTTAATCTGAAGAAGTTATTATATAATGTTCCACTTGTATAAGACCTAAATGGTAAAAAGAAGTTTATATCTCTTATTCCTTGGCATGGAATTAGGTATAATAAAATCATTATTGATTATGGGCCAGTATTATGGGCCACTGTTTATTAAGGGTCAGCTTCTCTGTCGTTGTGAGGAAACATATAAAGCTCATTAAAATAGTTTTAATATAATAGGTTAGTAATGTTATTATTCAGACCTTTAGAAAATTCCCACTCAGTGTTAGGTGTGCATGAAAATTAATAAAAAGTTGATCATTCATCTGTGAATTTTCATTTGAAATTTTCCCCATGTGTATCAGTGATGGGGAGTACAATCCTGATTGGAATTTAGTTTGATTTTCACAAGCCAAATGTTCCTTTCCTTGTAAGTCTCTAAGCTAGAACTCGAGATGTGTTACTAGATGCACACAGTACTGTAATCATTTTAATATATTTCAAGATGATGGCTGGCAAGGAACACAATTTTTCACTCATAAAATATATGGGGAAAAAATAAAGAACGCTTTATTTTGCATGATTTTAGGATAGGAAACATTTCAAACAAAGCAACTTCCATTTCTCTCTCTCTGTGTCTCTTTCCCACCTTCCTCCATCCTTTCTTCTTTCTTTTGTCTTTTTCCCTACCAATCCGGTACTTACTTAACCTCCTAGTTTTCCATTTAAGGATCTAAAAATCCCCAGTTAACTTTCACTGTCTGAATTGTGATTCATTTGGTTAATTATTTTCTACAATGTCCTTTAAATGTATGTAAATTAGACTTTTGATGAACTGGAATATGTTACAGATTCTCTGCATGAATCACACCAGGTTAAAAAAAAAATCAACCTGTTTAAGAAGTAGGATATTTTTGGACCTTCCTCATTTGCTTCAGAAACTGAGGACATCTCAGTGCTGCTGACTTCCAGTATATGCCTTCAGGGCAGGCAGCCTGTACACTTTTCAGCGTGACCTATTCCTCAGTTTATTCCAATCTTTATTTTATTTTACTTGAAGATTTTATTTATTTATTTGACAGAGAGAGAGAGAACACAGCTGGGGGAGCAGCAGGCAGAGGGAGAGAGAGAAGCAGGCTTCCCTGAGCAGGGAGCCCGATGTGGGGCTTGATCCCAGAACCCTGGGGTCATGACCTGAGCTGAGGGCAGATGCTTAATGACTGAGCCATCCAGGTGCCCTTATTCCAGTCTTTAAAAGAAACTTAGTGTGAGTGAGCAGGTGTGGCAATATAAACTCTCCTATTTTCTAAGCTTGTTTTACAAGGTAATCTTTATTTGTGAAAATATTTATATATTTCCTTTTAAAATAACATTTGCTGTATCATTATTATTATTTAATTAGAAGCAGTAATTTAGGAAACCATCCCACTCCTCTATACAGTAATCCAAAACAAAGCATTCTTAAAGTAACTATAAATTGTCTTATTGAATACTCAAGTATATGATAGTGCTTAATCATTCTAAATAAAATACGTCATTTAGAACAACTCAGTTGTGGCATACTGTAGCAACAAATATTGTTAGACCATTTTTTCATGTTACTTTTCAAATACCTATCAACAGTGACTGTATCATATAGTCATGATTTTCTTTAAGTTTAAGCTGTAAGTTTCTGGTCCCTTATTCCTGATAATAACTTAAGTTTTTTTGGTTGGGTTTTGTTGTTTTTGCTGTTGTTTTATCCCCCACTAATCTCGCTATTTTTTGGAATCCCTTACTTTCGTCCTGTGTAACAACATTGAAAAAACCAACTTTAAAAAAAAATAGTTTTATTTATTTATTTGTTCTAGGTTTTTATTTCAGTTCTAGTTAGTTAACATATAGTGTAATATTAGTTTCAAGGATAGAATTTAGTGATTCATTTACATATAACACCCAGTGCTCATCACAAGTGCCCTCCTTAATCCCTGTCATCCATTTAGCCCATCTCCCTTCCTACTTCCCCTCCAGCAACCCTCAGTTTGTCCTCTGTAGTTAAGAGTCTGTTTTATGGTTCACCTCACTCTTTTCTTTTCCCTTCTATGGTCATCTGTTTTGTTTCTGATATTCCACATATGAGTGAAATCATATGGTATTTGTCTTTCTCTGACTTATTTCCCTTAACATAATACACTAGCTCCATGGGCATTGTTGTAAATGGAAAAAAATCCATTCTTCTTTATGGCTGAATAATATTCCATTGTGTGTATATATACTACATCTTCTTTTAGCCTCTGTTACTAAGAGGCTAATAAGAATGAGTAATTTTCTCATGCACATAGCTATTTACTATATACGAAACATTTATGAACATTTTGTGTGTTGTGTCTCCTTTCCTCTGTAAACTTCTTGAGGTTAAGACCGATTTCACATAGATCATTGTTACCAGAATCTTCACAATGATAGCAATTTTCTGACATGCTTTTTTTTTTCTTTGTCTTTCTTTCTTTTTTTTTTTTTAATAATAGCTTTCCTGGCAACCTCCTTTGGAGATTAATTTCATTCAGTGTTTCTAGCATGGTACACAAGAATTAGCATTTTTAACTAATAATTCTTAAACATGATACAGAAAATGGAACTTTGTGTGTTTCACTGTCCCTTGCACATGGTAGCACTTGAGCTTTTAAATTAACTAAATTTCACATTATTAGGTCTTTTGTATTGAGATCTTTTAAAGCCTTGAATCTGTGATCTGACCTGATTAGTCTCTCTGTCCTGTGTCGTCAGTGACTTTAATAAATGAGTCTTCTATGTCTTCTGCATTTGCATCAATGATGTTGAGCAGGACAGAGTTCACAACTTGCCAGAAACCTCCCTCTAATTTGGCACTGAAGCAATAATTCACATTAATTGTCGTCTGTGCTTGCAATACAAAGCCATGTAACTCTGCACTCTCTATTCTACATGCTTTCATTCTATGGTAAGGATCTTATTGAGACTCCAAATCTTTACTGAAATTACTATTTCTTAAAATAACTGCTGAACAAATTGATCCAATTAAAAGAAAGTTTTGTAAACTTTATAAAGTTATATAGGTTTCTAATAATCACATTTTTTAAAGATCTTGATAAACTATGTATAATAATCCATTATAAAATTTTGTTGTGGGGGTGAGTGATAAACTTACAAGTTCATTTTTCCTCATCATCCGTCTTTAGGAGACTTCCTATTCTCTGGAATGTTTGAATAGTTACTCTCACAACTGATAAGCACCTTTGGTCAGGTATGTATTCAGTAACCACTTTTCTTCTTCTTGTTAGTTTCAATCCTTGCTGGCCTACATTTGTATTACCCTTTACAGTACCAAAGGGTATTTTTGTTCGTAGAAGTAAGAATGTGTTGGGTTATTTGGCTTCTCTCAGTTTTTATTAAAAACTGTATCATTGGCCCAAGGCTGTTAACCTATCTTTTCAATATTCTTGTTTTTATTGCAAACATGCTTATTTTATTTTATTATTTTCAGCATTTTAAAGGATCTCAGCTCTGTCTAGATTTTAGCATTGATAAAAAAGTGTTATAGATAATTTTATCTTGTTTAAATGATTTTTTTTATTTGAAGATCTGCATTAGTGCCATCTATCATTAAGTCCTTCAAGCCTTTGACCTGATATTCAGTCAAGATCACAGGATAAATAGCTTTAGGAAGTCTTGTGATTATTGTGCTTGATAAATACGTTATTTTATGAAGATTTGGGGATGACAAAGGTGTGTCTTGTTCCCCACACCCCAAACCAGCCTTGGTTCTTGAGTTCAGCAAAGAATGCAGACAAACTCTCAAGTAAGTAAGAGTTTAAGAGCAGTTGAAACAAAAGTACATTGTCATGGTGAAAGAGCAGCCAGGCCCACAGGTGGCAAGTGCCCGGTGGTCAGGGTTGTTCTTTTTCACAATTGTAGGAGTTTTGGGTCATAGCTAGGGTGGTCTCTGACTGCGGTTGCCTCCAGTCATCTAAGGATTTCCACCTATGTCAGGAGAGGGAGTTTTTGGCCCTGTGTGGTCCTTATCAGAACTGTCATGGCACCAACCCCCCTAGGGGTGTCAAAATTGTAATGTAAATATATTATAATGAAACTATAGGTTACTATAGGGCAGTGGTTATAGGGAATAACATGTGTGTTCTGGTTTTTTTCCCAGCTGTTTGAAACTTGTTTTTTTGCCCTTCTTAACAATCAGGGAACAGTCCTGTTTCCTACCCATGTCAGGCTGCTGCCTTCTCTTTATCCGGGACAGTATATCTTTGCTAGAATAGTAGCTTCGAAACTCGGCTCTTACTTACCTCTGACATTTTGCATCTGGGAATGCATTTAATAAGACATCTTGAGACATAGTCAGAATTGGACAGAAAAGAAATTGAAAGAATAAATCACAATTATCTATAAAAGAATAAAAATCACAGTGTATTGCCAATAGGTAAAATTAATTTTGTGAGTTTTTGTTTTTGTTTTAAGTAAAATCATCTGATTTTATTTAGGTTATATTTAGTTTTTTTTTTTCTTTTTAAAAGCAACTAGAAACACTAGTTATGAATTACAGGATTCTAGAAAGATAAAGATAACATATAATGTATGAATTTTATAGTCAATGTTGTATATTGGGTTGACTCTAAAAAATACATTATTGTATTTCTCCCTGTGGCTGTTTTCTGGGGACAAGTCAGGGAATCGTTTTTTAGGTTGATGAATATTTGATTTGTTTTTAGTTGTATTTTCAGTTTGCTATGGTGTGGGGTGGGGAAGTATCAAGGGATTTTGAGTAACTCTTATTTAAACTTAGAGAGTGGATGTAAGACTGTGTAAAAACAAACCTTTCCTCTAAATCTGTCTCTTAGTATTTTTGTCTTAAGCAACACAACTCAAAACCACATAGTAAAACTATCAGCTTAAAATTTTTCCATAAGCCATGGAAAGGTTTGGTACTCTTTAAGGAATGTTGAAGGGCCACCAATATCCTGATTTTGGTGGCCTCAGACATATATGTTTCTCCTCTAATATTCTAAGAGAATCTTAATTGGAAGGCTTCTTTTAGGGACTGGAAAGCAGAAAGACACAAATGGTTCTGTATGATTCCAGCATAAGGCCTATTGCAAACGAGCAGAGAGTGAGACTGTGAGAAAATGTCTTTTGCTTTCTTTCATTTTCATTGTCTCTAGGTTGTGCGTAATTTAAATCTTTTGCTTGGCTAAGCTTTTATAGGGGAATACATTGAATAAAATAGGTGAAAGTTAAAAAAACAACAAAATAACAAAGTTTAGAGATTGAATCTAAGATTGTGATTTGAGAACTTAGTGCTTGAATTGTCTCTCTGCAGGAATAGAGGGAATTGAGATCAGGGTCAGATTCAGATGTATTATGGATGGTCAGAATAAAGTGCT
The DNA here is from genome assembly GCA_004024625.1 of Mellivora capensis. Classification (NCBI taxonomy): domain Eukaryota; kingdom Metazoa; phylum Chordata; class Mammalia; order Carnivora; family Mustelidae; genus Mellivora; species Mellivora capensis. The sequence continues at coordinate 15,940 of PISX010001044.1, forward strand.
CACACAACATTGATTCACAGGATGTGAAGTCCGGAGCTAATATGACATCTGAAAGACAATCTCAGAGACAATGTAGAAAGTCTACAGGTTACTCATATGACTGTCTCACACACCTTTGATACTCAAGTTACTATTTTTTATGAAAAAAAAAATGCTTGCAAGAATATTGAGTGCAGTGTCTCACCTTCCATTTCTTTCCAGTTTACTGCATCTTTCCTTTTCTCTATCACTGTAGTTGCCAAGCAGATTCCTGATGGCCAGTCAAATGTGTCAATGTTGACAGAAATCAGCAAGGGGAGGCCCAGGGTGGTTTTGTTTAGTTTTAACTTTACCTTGATGTGGCAGATTCTGCGCTTAGCATTTCTTTCTTTCTTTCTTTTTTAAAAGATTTTATTTATCTATTTATTTATTTAACAGAGAGAGAGAGAGTGCAAGAGCGAGCACACAAGCAGGGGAACAGCAGGCAGAACAGGCAGAGGGAGAAGCAGGCTCCCCGCTGAGTGAGGAGCCTGTTGCAGGGCTCAATCCTAGGACCCTAGGATCATGACCTGAGCGGAAGGCAGCCACCCAACCGACTGAGCCACCCAGTCGTCCCTGTGATTACCATTTCATGAGCATTGTCTGTTTTCACCTTCAAACCAATGCTGTGAGATTGGGTCTCTCTATGCTTATTCCCCTTTCAGGAATGAGGAAATGGAGGCCCTGGGAAGTTCCAAAAAAGTCACAGAAGTCCTAACTAGAAGACCTTAGCTTTATTGATAACTGGTAGTAGATTTGGAACCAGAGTGTAGATATTCCTTTATCCTTCAATCTAGTCCCAGAACACTATTGCCTCATTAGTGAACTAAAGTTCCTACTCTAGTCAGTGCCACTAAGTGAATGCATACTTGTGAAGTACTTCTAGATTTTTCTCCTGCGGCCTATGAGAGGTCGTTGAGGATGGTGTTTGAATTTAACTACCTGGTGTGCAGCACACTTCTGTGCAGCAGCTGGGTGATCATAAGTAAGTTACTTAAACTTTTGTGTATGAGTAAGTTCTCTGATTTGTAAAAAGGGATTATAGTATTTTCCTTATGAAGTTGGAGTGAGAATTAAATGTGTTCATATTTGTCTATAAAGCACTTAGAATAGTACTTGACATATAGAGAGCATTTTCCAAGTGTTAGGTATAATTTCTTGCTTCCATCTCAATAGTTGGGGGAAAAAACCTCGCAGCTTCCAATGTTTCCTTGTTTCCTATTGTGTTTCACATAATCCTTTACTCTGTAGAGCACATGACATCGACACGTTTCTTCCAGTTGTGCATGGGATTAACACAGACTATGGAGAAGATTTACAGCATGGCCCCTGAGCTGAGGAGCTTGGACAAGTGACTAAATACTGGAAAAGGGATATAGCAGGTGCTATGACAGAGCACTGAATTCAAGATACCGTAGTACTAAGTATCCATTCTGCTGGAAGAAGGCTTAACAAAGGTTACAACTGTTGACCCCCCTCCAGCCAAAATTGTGTGAAAACTGTCCCAGGCCCTATGACCAATACAGCATTTATAGTGAAATGAGAACAAATAGCTTTTTGGTTTTGAGTAGAGAATGAATACAGGGCAAATGTGGAGAAGAGCAAGGATATGATATTGCAAGAGGTGGGCAAGTGCCAAATGTGGAGAAATTCTATCCCATACTAAGAGGCTTTAGAAAATTTTTAAGTCAGAGGGACATGCTCCTCAAAGATATCTCAGAGCAATAATGGACTGTGACAACATTAATTGTAAAGGTGGCAAAGATGCCAATCTTCAAAAAATGTATTATCTTCCCACAATTAAAAATAATTGCATCTTCTTGCTGGAAAAAGGAAAATGTTATTATTCCTTCTCCCTATGGGTAAAGTTGTGATTCTTATGTAAAATCCTAGGGATTCTCTATAGGGAAAGGGGCATTATGGGAAGAATAATTTTGAACTGAGAAAGAATAAAGTTCATCCAAGGGAGTGTTATAAAATTCATCATTACGATTACTCAGAACCAGTCTGTACAAGTGATAAATTATTCTATCCTTTCTCAATAGTAAATTATACTAATAACAATCCAACTTTATTTAGATTCCAAAAATTAATTCTCTGGATTGTGGTGTATAGTAGTTTCCATAGCTACCCTTCTCTCTGTGGCATGATGTTTTTAAACAAGTATTTTGAAAATTAGATCAAATAACATAATATGTAAAGTATATCTTAGAAGACCTAGATGACTTGAGGCTAAAAAGGTAATAGAATAAAAATGTATTCCACTTTTTACTTCTCTATATTGGCTCAGAATTTCTGTTTCTGGGAGATGTGGTGATGTCTAGGTTGACATATGTTTATTGGATTATCAAATTAACTAAATAATTTGCTTACTCCCTATGTATGAAGGATTGCCTGTCTACATTCTTCCTCTCTCTTACTGTGTCTCTCTTTTTTTCTCCCTTCCTTACCATTCCTCTTTTTCTTTTGCTCTAAAAAGCAAAATGTTCTGAGTAGAAAAAAACTTTCCACTCAGAATATGACCTGGCTCTGAATCCTGGATCCCTCATTGACTTGATGTGTGACTTTGAAAAGTCACTGAAGGGTTTCTGTTTTCTATTTCCATACATACAAAATACAGGTAATACTTATAAGTTTGCTCTAAAAAAGAAATGAAATACATTGTCTGTTAATATAATTAATTACCTACCTGAGATATCAGAGATATTCAAACATTTATTGGCCCTGAATCCTAACTATGGTTTGTGTAAAATATCCAGTGATTATTGCAACTATTCATGACTTATATTATCTTAGATATTCTCAGTTGAATTATCATGACTTGGTTACTAGAATGGATTGATGAATTCTGTATGTGCTTAGGTTAAAAGAAAAAGAAAAGCAGTTTCATCACAAAAAGCAGTTTCATCAGGTTATGTTTCCCTGATATCTTGAACTGTGAATTTCTTGAGACATGGATATTGTCTTATTCATCGTCCGATTCTTGAGGTGAGGCACCTTGACCAGACACAAAGCAAGTGCAAAATGTCTGTTGGATGATTTTTTTTTTTAAGTTGGCGTTCATGAGCAGAGTCTGTTTAGCCTTATTAAATTACAGAGTATCTAAGTATGCTGTTCACTTCAGTGACTGAACATCAAAAAAGATGATTTATTTATAAATTATATTTTACCACCACAGCAAAGTGAGACAGGTTAACTATGTCAAATATCTCAGTAATGTTTTTATGAGAAATTAAATGGAACTGCATAGAGTAATGCTTCATAAGTATTAGAAAACTGTGTTTTTATTCTGTTTTGTGTGTGTGTGTGTTGTTTTGTTTTGTATTATTTTCAGGCATTGAGACATGACCTGCTGTCAGCTGTAGCTAAGGTTACATAAGATCCAGCTGGGTATAGAGACCTGCAACCAACTTTCTGACTCATGGTATAATGAGAAATCAAGATATGATGGAATAGATTGAACATGACTCATTTCCAGATAATTTTAAGTTGAAAGCTAATCCTAGAAGTTCCAAAAATGTCTCTAGGCAGTGACATAGTAAATGGATTCCTACATGAATGTTTTAAAGCTACTCCAGATTGCTCAATGAAGTGCAGAGAATCATGCACATAGAGAAACTAATTTGTCTTACCTCCACTCACAAATCTTTTTGATGTTCAACAAGTATTTTTAAATCACCTGATACATGAAGATTCATCATGTTTTTATTTTCTCACAAGCTGACTGGAGACAATTTATTTCTCTTATTTGTGTTCAGATTTTGTATCAACAGATAAATGGCATAAATGAATTGTGAAGATTTTTCCCAGCTCTAATGTCCCAATATCTCAAGTCTGTGATTGACCCCATTACTTTGATAATATGTTACTCTTTATCCTAAATTTTTTTCAACTTTGAATTTTGAGGGAGACTATGTCTCTCATTTTTATGCCTTCTAATCATTGTCTAAGTCTGAAATCTTAATAGCCTCCTCTGATATATCTAATTTCTCAGTATTCTGTTCCTGAGACTTTCTCAAATGTCATTGTCGTGGTTATATTCTTAGCTACCTAGGTCCTGTGAGAGTACTGGAAGCTAGTTGACCATGAGCTAAGCTATTTGGGGAAATAACTTACATAACCAGAGATTATTGATGTTAGGGACACTTTGCAGATAATCTAGTTCACTGGGTCTCAGGTTTTAGTGTGCATCAGATATACATAGAAGTCTTGCTCAAATACAGATTGCTGGACCCCGTCCCCAAATTTTCCACTTCAGTTGGTCTAGGAGGGACCCAATAATTTGCATTTTTAACAAATTTTTGAATGATGTTGATGATGATGATGACGATGACGACGACGACGACGATTGGATGATGGTCTGGAGCCACACCTTAACAACCACTTCTCTAGGTCAACTGCTTTGCTAGGGACAGGTGGTGATGTTACACAGCAAATTACTACTGAGTTCCAAAATATTGTTATGACATAATACCTAGTCCTGTGTTCTCTTCCATTAAATCATTGTTTCTGATAGTATGTTCTGTGGGACATTACATATATCAGACAAGGTATGCATTCAGGTAAATAACAGTTACTTATTTTGTTTATTTGCACTTGCATTTGTTCAGAATATCTTTTTCCTTACATCTAAATATTATGAATATGATACGATAGTATGAATACAGCTTTTAGCAAGTCTTTAATCACTATTTTTTAAAATATTTTATTTATTTACTTGACAGAGAGAGAGAAAGAGAGAGAGCACAAGCAGGGGGAGCAGCAGGCAGAGGAGAGGGAGAGCCAGGCTCCCCGCTGAGCAGAGAGCCTGACATGGGGCTCAATCCCAGGACCCTGGGATCACGACGTGAGCCAAAGGCAGATGTTCAACTAACTGAACCACCCCTAATCATTAATGTTTACAAATGTATCCTTCGGTAATTTTCTTTTTACTTTCATTGCTTTATAATCCATTCCATTGGTATGCTTTCAGATTGGTTTTAATTGCCCTTGTCCCTTACCAGACCTTCTCTCTTGTTAAAGCTGTAGTCATGAGCTGCTGAAACTCATCAGTTTCTGAGAATACTCAATTTTCAACACAATAGCATGTATTTTCCTCCAAGGTCCTGACGTCTGGTTAATATATGAAATTATTGTCCACAGGTAGGCTTCTTTCTGGCAGAGGGAAAATCAGATTGCAAATTAGTTTTTTCTTTTTTTTTTTTTAAAGATATTCTGTATCTGGGCCTTAATACCGTCAGTCAAGAAAGATGCTATATGAATGTCAATCAAAGGACTGAGAAAATGATTAGTGTGCTCTGCCAAAAGATAAGACAATTTAAAACAGAGTTATACTAGGCCAGGTATTTTTCTATTTATCTTTTAGCAAATTAGCCCTTGTTCTAAGACAAAAAGGAAAAACAAACTATTAATGCCTCAGAAATGATGGAGTAGTTCTGCTAGAATATGTAAATCTATATGGGGAGGAGACAAATAGCTCTACATTTCTCCTAGGTAGAAAGAAGAAAAGGAAGCATGCAGAATTTGATCAAGCCAGGGAGAAAGATTCTTGCATCATTTGCACAGGCTAAGCTGGATAATAGAAAACATGCAATTTTTGGAGGCAAAGAGACCAATGCATGAATCGTTTCCCAATTTATGTGGCTATGACCTAGGGAAATTTTTAAAAATCACTTAGAATCTTAGTTTTCTCATCTGTAAAAAAGGATATGAATAACACTTGTTTTGGGTAGATTACAGTGAAGATAGCTTCTCTGAATGCAAGAGGGAACCTATCTCTTCTTATTTTGGGTACTCCTAATGCTAGTCAGAGCAAAGAATGCAGGAGACTAAACCACTTTATCCTTCAACTTTCTCCCACAGAGATAACTATATCGCCTTAAGATGGATAGCACACTAAAATGCTGATGGGTGCTTTGCTTTATGCCTTAAAATGTATTTTATCATTTTAAAAAATTGAGTCTCATAATTAGCCCAAAATTATGTCACCAATTTTAGGAAAATAATGTCTATTTTATAATAATCAGGTCACTTAAATATACTTTTATTTCTTCCATCTGAAGTTTGAGTTGTCCCGACTGATAAGTAGATGATCTAACAAATATAAAATGTTAGATCAAAGGAAAATGTGAAACATCATAGTAGAATTTGATATCCTGACTGGATTATATAGCTTTTCAAAAAACCACCTTTAAGGTAAGATGCTCCTTAATGTTTTTTTTTTTTTTCACTGTTTCACTGTTTCTCTCTTGCCTCTTGTATTTGTTTCTCATTAACTTTAATGATCCTGGGTGGGTGGCAGATCAAAACAAGTAGCATAGATTGATTGATTTAGTTTATTACAAAACATTCAGTCTCTTTACAAAGGATGGGATCTTGACTCTACTCCTCAGGCTGTGTGCGCTAGAGCTCTAGGACATCTGTGTGATGTCTGTGGCCTGCCTACACAACTACTTGACTCGAGCATATGGACATCTTTGTCAGCAACTTAGCCTCATCACACACCCACACACTTCCTCTGAACAGTACTCCAGGACTAACTCAGAAAGACTATCTGCCTATTTATTTCTAAAATGTTTCAAGTCTAAACATCGTAGGAAGAAGATATGGGAATAATGTCACACTGAGAAGAACACAATTACTCTGAAACCTGAGAGTTTTTAGGAATCTGGAACTAGGCTGTGTGTGGACTCAACACGAGAGTTCTGTAATATAAATTGGATCATGTGACCACTCACTTAAAATGCTTCAATGGCATGCCATTGTGTTCAGGAAGAAGCCGGAGCTCTTCAGTGTTTATCAGTCTCTTCTGGTCTGGGCTCTCTTGTCTTTCATGTATAACCACTTTCCCTGCACAGTTGTGTTCCAGTCATAGGAATTTGCCCACATTTTCTCACAAGTCCATGGTTTTTGGCCTTCGATCCTGTTATGGTACATGTTCCCCCGTATGCTTCAGTTTTTCCATTAAGCTTTGCTCAAATATCATCAATTCTTAGAAGTATTCTTTGGCTACTTTTACCTGCATTAGGTACTCCTCTCTCCTTATTTCTTTCACAATGCATAGTGTCACCTGTCTTTGTCTCTTTACCTGGAATCCTTTTCCAATAGTATGTGACTTCCATGTCTCATTCATCTCTATGTCCCTGGAGTCTATCAAGTATCTTGCACATAGGAAGTGCTCAAAAAATATTCAAAAGGAGCAAATGCCTCCACTCATCCAACATGAAGAGTATTTCCTATGAGTTAAAAAGCCACTCTTACCACTTCTGATTTTGAGATTACCCTCCCTTACCCTCTGACATTACTCCAAATTCAAAGTCATAGTCATTATTCGATAATTGTGTATTGAAAAGACATAGCCACTGTTACAGTCTAGCCTTGCTATTAGATGCTGTATTATTGAATAGGTGTGCTAAGGACAAGCAACATAATTATTCTTTTAGGATATTATGTCTGTTATTTCAAGAAAGAAAATTAGTTATGGAAAGGTGAAAATAGTGGTTGACTTTCTTTCATATATAGTATGATTTCATATTATTTTTTAAAAATATGTATGTGAAGAAACATCGTACTAATTTTAATGCTTGGGGCTTCAAGAGACCTAACACAGCTCCAGTTTATGAGATTGAACTAATTATTCACTTTTCTGTGCCTCAGTTTGATCTTGTATAGAAAATTAATATGTAAAACCCAACTCTCTCTCAGGAGGTTTGTGAAAAGTGAATGAACTAAAGTATATGAACAAGCATTGACCACTTGTTGGCATATATTATTAAATACTTTATAAGTGCTACCATTGATTACTGTCCAATCGACTTCTGCCTTTGCTTCTGAGAATTTTAGTTATAAAAATAAGATTGCTTTCATGTAATCTTCCATAACCATTCTGCATTCATATGTAGTGATGACCAGATGAACAAATTTATTGAAGCTGTATTTCAACACATTGATAGTGACCTTGAATTACTATGTATAAATGTGAATGATATTTATGTGCATACACATATACAATAGTCATAATATTACATTGGGATTTTCTTAAAGTAGATTTTAATCTAAGATGATTGCTTGCTTATTATGTTGGTTTTTTTTTTTTAGTGACATCATATAAATAATGAAGCAAACATATGGTTGAAAAATGCCATCCCTCCACCCCAAGGTAGTCCAGTTCATTCTCCTTGCTTCTGAGGGTTTTCTGCTTTAAATTTAAAGGCTCAATAAATGGGAACTAAAATTTTAAAAAAAATTAAGCATTTAAATATAAAGCTATTTTTAAAAATAGTTAATAATACCAGCCTTTAGGAATAATCAAATCATATATTGGTTTATTGCTTTTTAATCTTTTCCTAAGTATTTGTGTTTAACTGATAGATATAATTTAATATAATGCTCTTATTTACTTAATTTAAACACTAGTTTCATATCTTTAAATGCTCTCATTCTTTACTAGCCTTATTTCAATGTTCTTGGACTATTTTAGTAATAATTTCTCTGCTTACATAAGCTGTAACTTACTTTCTCCCACTTTGCTCCTCGCTCTACGAGACTAGGTTTATTCCCCCAATCATGCAGTTCACAGTACTTACTTCAATTTATACTATATATTATGCTATTTTACTGCTGTGATTATAGTGGGAGTTATTTTTGTGATTATCTGTTTCTCTTTCTCACTAGACTGTAAGATCCAGAATACCTGGGACTATTAATCTGTCATTTTTGCCATTGTACTACAAGGCATGGGATTGTAACTTGCTACTTGCTATAGGTTCTTTATAAATGACTGTAGGCATATTTTATCATTCTAGTCATGCTTTACCCAAACTTCTGTGTAGTTTAATGAAAATATATTCTGATATCTCAGGCACATTTAGAAGAGAGACAGAGTAGTCCCACCTGGCATCTATTAACAGCTAGAACTGAGGGGAGGGGGGCCAAAATATAATGCAGTATATGCCCTCAGTTGGTCCTCCTGGCCCAGTCTCTGAAACTGGCATCTGGAATCTGAGATAAAAGCAATAGTAAAAATGATAGAGCTGTTTCACTAGAATCTGGCCTGTAAGAACCTGATAGGATTGGTTCCAATAATGAACTGAGAAGAAAGAGGACAGAGGTTGCTTTTTTTGTTTGTTTGTTTGTTTGTTTGACAGACAGATCACAGGTAGGCAGAGAGAGGAGGGAGCAGGCTCCCTGCTGAGCAGAGAACCTGATCCAGGGCTCGATCCCAGCACCCTTGGATCAGGGCCAGAGCTAAATGCAGAGGCCTTAACCCACTGAGCCACCCAGGAGCCCCAAGGACAGCGGTCTTTAGGCCAGAACCGTTCTTTGAATATCAGGGCTCTTTTCCCTGAGCTTTAACAGTAATTTCCACACTTGCAGTATTTAACCTTGTAGTACTTATTTATTTACTCACTTTTCTGTCATGGACAAAAAAGATAATTTTATTGAATGACTAAGTAGTGAAAAGAAAATTATTTCTAGAATATGCATGAGACTCTACCCTACTGGCTATCATATGTATTTAAAAGAAATGCAGGACCTGAAACTTTGATGAAATGAGTGAGAATTCAGGAAATGTAATTTGTGACTTCTGCTATGACCTTAATTTATTTTCCTCGTAGTGTGACTTATAAACTCTAAATTATGCCAAAAAACCATAACACATTTCTTCCTTGTAAGATTGGATGAAATCAACAGCCTCAGATATTTAAAACCAAGTACAGTGCTTGTGCTGCACAAAGTAACACTTGCAGAGACTAGCAGAACTGGATAGCGTAAGTTCTTCTACTGACTAACTCTTGGATTTGGGAAGCTTTGAAGCCCAGTTTATTCATCTATAAAGTGTATATTACCACTTTTGTGTGAGACGTTTTTGTGAAGCACAGATGAGGCACAGCTTCTTGACTGTTCAGCAGGATAAGGCTAAGAGATTACTCTTACTGGAAGCAATCACTTATTTGCACGTTGATCCTGTTGCTTTATCCTTGGAGGAACTGCAGTTAGTTTTAGTATCTACACTTATATTAATATTAATTATAAGAGTAAAAGTAATTTGTTATTAAAATGAAATGGTTGGGTTCCCTTAACCTTATGAGAAGACAAATTCATGGCTCCCATTTGACTATTTTTGTGGTATTCAAGTGTGCATACTTTCACTGTTTGTATTGGTTTTTTTTTAGGTTTTATGCAGACTAAAAGAAAACTCTTCCTAAGTTATATTTTTAAAGATTTTGCTTTTTTATTTAGTGGGAATGAGGAAGTGCTGAGGGCAAAGGGGAAGGGAGAGGGACAAGCAGACTCCACGCTGAGTGCAGAGCCCAACTCTGGGCTCTATCTCAGGACCCTGAGATCAGGATCCAGACTAAAATCAAGAGTTGGCCACTTAATGGAGTGAGCCACCCAGACATTGCTGCTTTGTCATTAGGTACTCTTAGGGTAAAATTAATCTTTACAATTTTCCTATTCAGAAAGTGGATTCTGGTGATATTAAGTTAAATTCAGTGAAACTCCTGATTGGAGTATGATGCTTTGCTTTTCCCCAAATGTGCATGAAAAGAGTGAGGGTCATAGAAATGGAATGTGTCCTCATTTATCGTCAGTAAATAATGCTACAAGGAAAGCATTTCATTTGGAGGATTTGAAGTACTTACAGGTCATCAGTTCACTGGTCTGTCACAATCCCTTTTGCAGGCACTTTGGTTTATGTTGCTTTTGTTCCACATCTTGTCTATGGGTCCTTCTTCTCTAGAGCTCAAGAAAAGAAACAGTTGTTTTGTGGCTGAGTTGGTATTCATCCTTGCCCCATCTACTTCTGTAGTGTTTTTTAGAGAGCAAATCCTAGCAAGAGCATCACAGTGCTGGGGTTAGGGAGCCTGTTTATCCCTGGTTCATGGCCTTAGTTGCTCACTGACTTTAGTCTGTCTTACTAAAATTCTCATTCTTTTAGTTTGTATATAACACTAATGTTCTTAACTTTGAAATACTCATATAGGACTATGACAGGTCCCTTGAATTCTTTCATACAACCATCTCCCGCTTAAGTCTGCCCAGAGCTGAATGTCTAACCTTGGTGCAAAAGGTCAAGGATTCATTATACTTCATAATCATCAGGGCAATAAAAGAAGCAAATCTCTAAATTTTAAGCTCTCAGATGAAGATACCTTGTTTTGAAGAATTGAGGTAAGAACTTCGAATCGTTGCAAGTGCCGGATTTGCTTATTGGATAGACATTTGTTCAGACCTAGTGTGGCTTACTCCAGATTGACTGTAGAAGACAATGCTTGATTCAGAGCCTCCCTATTCTTATTTTTTAGTTATAATAGTTGAAGCATTTTAGGATGTTTATCTTATATTCCATATGCCATGTGCTCCAATAACTTAGTGACATATCTTATTCTGAAAAACATCATGCTCTGAACGTTTCCTTCATCAAAGCCATTGTTTCTATTGATCCTTTAGCTTGGATTGCCAAATATTCTGTATTTTCTATTATGGCTCTAATCACCTGCACACACCAAGCACTTTTGCATGTGACACACACACACAGAGGCATGCACACATGTATATGCATATATATCCTTTCTGTAAGCAAAGAATATTGTATGTTCAAGGATCAGCTTAGTTACCCCTTCTCCATTTAGCTTCCCTTGATCCTTGTGGACTTCTAAGGATCAAATGCTGTATTTATAGACCTTTATATAAGTATTTACTTATTCATTTTTGTGTATTTTAAAAAGCATTTTGTGGTATTTTGGAAAGCATATTGTAGTATTATAAGTACTTGATAATTATTTTCTGATTTTCTGTCATGAGAAGTAGAAATAAAATGACCCTAATGAGTATGGTTGAGGCATAGCTTTCATGTTGATTACATTTCATTATAATATGGATATAAGTGATAATATCAAGTTTGAATTCTGCTTGATGTTTTTGATGGAGATATATATCTCCATCATAATAGACATAAAAATGATAACCCCCATCACCCACCCCAATAAAATCCCCAATGAAACAAAATGTGTAAACAAATAAAAGGCAATGACATTTCCTTATTCTTGTCTGTGTCTTGAAAACCCAGGATAGACCAATAGGTGGCCAGAAGTGTTTCTCGAATTAACAAGCCACCTTATGGTATAATTCTACGTTTTTGGGTGGTATTCAAAATTATCAGAGAAATTGTAGGTACATCAAATCCTCCAAATGCTTTCTTGTGGATACCTAGCCTCTCATATTTACATGTGGGTTTTGCATTGGCCATAAAAAAATCCTGAAAAGAAGATCCAAAACCAACTTGGAATCACTATTAACTTGAACTAAATAAAAATTGTAAGGAGTTCCAGATTACTTAATAGTTGGACGTAGTACAAAAACCAAACTGATTTGTAAATGATCACTTGCAGGAGAAATTGGGGTTGAGATGAATTAGACCTGAAAATATAGGAGAAGGAGTTTATAGATAGAAGAATGTCTACTGTGTTTCAGATATAATGTTTGGTGTCTTAACCTGTACCATCTTTAAACAGTTTTTGATACCTCCTTGAAATTTTGAAAGTATCTATTATCTTTCCCTTAAAGATGCCTCTGGTACTCCATGGTTGTGGGAATCAGTCTCTCCCTAGAGAGACAGAGCATGGGAGGGATATTCATGATATTCATGGCCCACTAAAGGTAGAAAGAATTGAGAAAATAAATGGCCTGGTCAAATAAAACAACTATTTTATAATTATCAGTCATTTTCCAGAATGGAAATTAAGAAGATGAATATAAAACTGGTTTTCTGTACCCTCATCCCCTTGCAGTATGGGTTAAATAACATTAGAAGCATTGCTCTTTTAAATCCAAAGACTATTACAAAGAACACTGAAAATCTACCATATGCACCAACAAACACATTATGTGCATTGGGAGAAATGTGACGCACTTGCAAATCACCTGCAAATTATTTCACAGGAGAGACACATCCAGAATTCTCTGGATTCCAATTTCACCCATCATCACATTTTTAACAGGAATCATTACAAAACCAATTATTCATCTTCAAAAACTTATTTGTTGTTTGTCACATGCTCACATTTATCCTCAAGCATAAGGGCAACTGGATTCTAGTCTAGTCATGTTCAAATTGTAAGATCATGGCCAAACTGAACTGGTCAGATTCAGTGATGGGATGGTTTTAGTCTAATTGGAGTAAGTTGTCTGTTGTAGCCCTAAGATCTTACGATTTAATCTACTCTTATTCCCCCTTTTATCCTTTCTCTTCTAACCTTTTCCTGTTCTCTCTCAATCCTACCCCTCCCTCTTACTGCACACCCCTCTCTTTTATCCTTACTGCACTTCCTAAGATCTGGACTACTAGTCTTGTGACTCTGGAATTTACTGCTCTGGATTTCAGTTTCTCCAGGTTAAGCTCCACGGTGGCTGACCACCTTATGCTCATATCACGAGGCTAGACACCTTTGTCCATCTGTGAGTCACCATTAGAGGTGCAGGAGTGAGGTGGTTAAAGTATTGGGTTTGAGTTCAGAGAGACTTGCTTTAAATGATGGCTCTTCCTCTAGCTTTGGGATATTATTAGCCCCTTCCCTTATCTCTACTCCATACTTCTTCAATTGGCAAAATTTCTTGATTACTACTTCATTTCCTTTTCCTGTTCTAAAATGTTATTTTGTCCTTTATTCTTCTATTGTTCAAACTGACCTAGCTGCCCTGGTTATGTTCAATTTTTAAAAACACCAAAATCTCTTCTATGTCAAAACTTTTCTCCTTTGTCCCCTTGGCTTAGATGGGCCTGCTACTAGCCCTTGGGAGGGGATAGTGCTCATGCTTCAGATTTATGTTAAAATCTTTTCTAGACACTCACACATAGTTTTCCATCCATGGTCTTGCTTTTCTTCTTTAATAGCAATATGTTACTTTTATAGCATTTTTCTCAAATAAAAATCACAAATATGTGTGTTTACTTCTTTATCTTTAATATTATAAGCTCCACAAGGAAAGGAGTTCTGCCTACTTGGTTTACCATTCTTACCAACACCTAATGCTATTCTTGGCACACATTGGAGATGAAATGTCTATCGAATGAATGAATGGATATGTGACCTTCGTCTTCCACATCTGTAAGATGGGGAAAATAACCCTGACCTCACAGTAATTTATCTGGAATTAAAACTTGATAGGTTCTCGGGGTGCCTGGGTGGCTCAGTGGTTAAAGCCTCTGCCTTCGACTCAGGTCATGATCCCGGGGTCATGGGATCGAGCCCCGCATCAGGTTCTCTGCTCCGTGGGGAGCCTGCTTCCTCCTCTCTCTCTCTGCCTGCCTCTCTGCCTACTTGTGATCTCTGTCTGTCAAAAATAAATAAAATATTTTTTAAAAAACTTGATAGGTTCTCAAAAAATGGTGCTTGTTATTTGACTGATAAGAACTAACTGATGAGATCAGAATGTTGGACCTAATAGGCGTAGAAATGTGGAAGATGTACCAATGGGCAGGGATCCCTGAGAAGTTTCTCTTTTTACACCTGACATATTATTGTTCATACAACCACATGGCTCCTTAGCTCAGGCCTCTGAGCTGAACTCCAATAGCAGCTCACAGAGTTCAAACAGGATCTTGGTCAGCTGTTCTGAGGCTTGTCTAGGTAAGCAGAAGGCAGCTACTGTACCTCACATGGAAACCAGCTTCTCTGCAATGCTTCCTTTGGCAGTTAATTGGTCATATCATCTCTTTCTCATAATATTACACTCCTCCCCTGTAACTTGATTTGTAATCTTGAGCAAAGGCTGTCGCCTTCTGAGCCTAGGTTTTCTAATCTGTAAGGCTGGAATTGTAATAGCATTCTCACTTTTTGTGTAAGATTGATGAGAAATGAAAACCGTTTCTGTCGTGCATTGTTTATGTGATCTCAGGAAGTGTTTTAGCTACGCAAAGCCTCAATTTCCACACATGTATGGTGGGATAACAATAATCAGTTCCTCTGTGTAGTAAAATCAAATTAATACAGAGTCTGTGAAGTCACATTGGAATCTATTAAATATTTTTCCCACCATGTATATAGTATAGCTGTGTTTCTAAAGCCTGCTAACCATTCTCTCTGTCCTTCTAAAGACTGGTTTGGAAAAATTAAAAATGCATGTATTTCATAATTAAATAACACTTGCAAATTGATGGAAGCAATGTAACGGAGGAGTTACTGGAGAAGGCAGATATTCATGTGAGTTGGAACCTAAGGGATAGCTTCATGGATGGAATTCCATAGATCTGAATAAGGAAAAGCGGGACACAAAAATAAGACCTCAACTGGGAAACAACAGTAGATGCAATTTAGTTCAGTGGGGTCATTAACCATTTCGGTCTTTCTTACTTTTGTCTATCCTTCCTAGCTCTTTGGCACAGAATGTGACCTTGATAGACTTGAGTTACTTAACTAGAACTTTCCTGTTGCTGAATTAGCATAGAGTACCCTACTTTTTAGTCCATCTCTCTTTTGAGAATTGGATAATTAATGTTTTCATCTTAGCTAATTAACATTACTAAATTTTTTTTTCCCTTCAAGTCTCTACAAAGTATAAAGGAATTTTCTGGATAAAACACATTGGTCACACTAGGTAAAGATGAGGGTACAAGAGACAGCCCCCCACCCCCCAAGAACTCAAACTTGGTCATGGGCAGTGTGTTTTTCTTCAAACAAGACATAGCATGAAGAACACTGGAGTGGCTGGTGTTGGGTTAACAAAAACCACCGTTGTCCCTCTCTAGGACAAACACAGCCAGTTCTTCCATAGCTGAAAGTGTCTTCTCACTGACTATTAGGCCTGGATGCTAAAAGAGGCCCTCCAATTGTAAACTCTGATAGAAACAGGGAGGGCTTCGATTACATGTTGCTGAGAATAAGACTTTGTGTACTGAGATGTGCACTTTCAGCATCATCATTTATTTTAAAGATAACCATGTAAACATGCTGAAAGCTGTAGTTTGTTTTCTCCTGCCAGGTGTCCAGAGTACACATGGGACTAGAGGCTGTCATAGGTCCGCTAATACATGCAGTGTTCATATTAATACACCCCCAAAATCCAACCACTATAAATGATCAGTTTCTCATTAATATCCTCATTTGATAGACTTCCCACTTTCTATCAGAAAACAGTCCTTTAATCTTAATAAATTGAACCTCAATGCCTTTCTTAGGAATATAGGGCCAATGATATTTACTCAACTTGTGAGGATGAAAGACTGTGAGTACACAAATAAACTAGCACATAGAAGAGAAACAGCAAATGTGAATGTGTGTCATTTCCCTTTTCCTTGCAACTAGTATAAGATAGACACACAGTAGACCCTCAGTGACTGCTTATTGAGTGAGTAGCTCATCCGACCATTGCATAGGTAGTCAGACTTGTACATTTGAAGCCATTTCTGAAAATGAGATTACTATATTTGTGCAATTTTTTCAGAAGACCATTATTTTTGAGTGTATAATTTGGGGGAAAAGTAGAACTAAGCCGCATTTTCTTGGGTTTCAGAATCCCAATACTCAATATTCATTTATTGCCTTTTATTTTCAAAACAACAAGTACACAGATTTTTTTTTTAAAAGTATAGCTATTTTCTTTTAAGAACCCAACGTATAATATAGGAGATAATTCTTAATATACAAAACCCATTTGTTATATAGTTGAAAAAGCAAATGTATTATACGGCTACAGAAAAGTCAGATATTTTCTTAGGATTTCAGCAAGAAAAGAAGCAGAAGATACTAAACAGGCTCACATAGGTTCACTGATTTGCTTTATATTCAGAGAAATCCAATCTCTTTATGCCAGTGTCAGAGCTGACTACATTATTTACAGTGCCCAGTGCAAAATGAAAATGTGAGAACTGACCTTTATTCAAAAATATAAAATGTTTCCTTTCTTCTGGGGACTCTTTCTCAACCTGTCATAGTGTTTTTTATTTGCTTTTAATGTCACACTCCTTCAGGCAATGGATACTCCTGGGACACGTGCAGACCTTCATGGGGTCCCAGGATCCACCCTGCAAATCAGCTTGTATATATGACCCATCAGCTGGCAGATCCCTCCTCCCCCCTCTCAACCAGCCATTCCCAGTCAGAGTGAGAAGTAAATCCAGGCATCTTCCCTTCCCATATATCTGCTGACTCCTTACCCATGGGGATGGGCCACAGGACAAGTGGAGTCTTTGTCCTGGGCACACACCTGGCTGAGGGGTGTGCCAAGGGTCATCCATTAAACTGTATGGTCAGCTTAAGGCAGGGAAGGCTGCTGCCAGTTCCCAGCCTGAGTCCCAGGGTGGCTGACATATCTCATCTTGATTCTCTCTATACCCACACCCAGGCCCATGCAGGGGGTGCAGAGCAACAGTGGTTGCTGGGTGGCATGGAGGACGGCAGGTTGAACGGACCTAAAATACCAGGGAACAGAGAAGCAGGCACTGGAAAATCCATGTCAAGGGAGGTAAGTAGAAGGTAGGGAGACCGCCAGGGAGGGCATGACTTTGAGCCAAGTCTTCAAGTCCTCATAGCATTCTCCATTGTCCTCTTGGAATTCGTTTTCAAAACACAAATTCAAAGATAACTTTCTAAGAATTTCAAAATAACTTACTAAGAATTTCAAGAATTTAATGCAGAGCATTAAACCCAAATGCAAGACCTTCTGGGCATGGAGCCCTATGGGACTTCTCTGCTTGGGTACCTGGCCATTATTCTACTCGGACAAAATATGAGAGAGAACAGGTATTACATCTTACTGATGGCACGATTTATTCCCAGAACTAAATGGCCTTTAGGAAAGTGTGAAGCTAGGGGATGGGGTGGACTGCAGAGCTAATCAAAATTTCTGATCTCGAAAGTTGCAACCTTAACCATTTCAGGGTGGAAGAGCTCTTACTCAAGGGCTGCAGCGGGAAGGTGGTAGGACTGAGGCAGCTCTCAGCTGAGTGTGTTGGTTTGGTCACTGCTCTGTCACCTACAGGTCTCAACATTCATTGGGATTGGCCTTCACACACACTCAAAACGAAAAGGAATACTTTGGAGTTAATGTCCTATAAGGATTGATAATGGCTTTTCAGATTAGCTGCAGCTGAGTCCTGCTTCTGTTTTTGTGACTGTCTGATCATGGGCAAGTTATTCTGTTACCTCTGACCTTTAGTCTCCTTATTTGTAATGTAGGGATAGTACCTCCCTCGCAGAGTTCTTGGGAAGTTAAATGGACTAAAATCTATTGAAAAATGTCATCTAACTTTAAGAAACTGATGTTTACTTGCTAGTAGTTAGCTTTTCTTCCTTTCTCTCTCTCTCTCTCTTTCTTTCTTTCTTCCTTCCTTTCTCTCTCTCTCTCTCTTCTTTCTTTCTCTCTCTCTCTCCTTCCTTCCTTCCTCTCCCCCTTCTTTTTTTCTTTCCTTCCTTCTTTCTTCCTTTTTTTCCCCTTTTCTTCTGAAGGAGATGTAAGTTTATTGAATAGACCTGCAGGGGAGTGGCAGGCAGAGCAACGGAGGTGAAACTGTCTGCCTTCCTTTCTTCCTGTCTGTCTTTCTGTCCTCCTTCCTTCTTTCCTTCTCCCCTCCCCTTCCCTTCCTTTCCCTTTCCTTTTCCCTTCTCTTCCCCTTCCCTTTCTTTTCTCTTTACCTTTCCCTTCCCTTTCTCTTTCATTTCCCTTCTCTTTCCCCTTCCTTTTCCTTCCCTTTATCCTTAGGATATCTCTCAGCTTTGTGCTGTAATTGTTTAAGAAATCATTAGGAGGAAAGTTCAGATGACTGAGAGAATCTATAGCAACATACTTTATGTAATCAGTGATGTATCAACAATATCCTTGAAATGAGAAAACAATAGCACATGATCTGTTGCATTAAGCAGAAGTCAGATCCTACGGGGTGCCTGGGTGGCTCAGTGGGTTAAAGCCTCTGCCTTTGGCTCAGATCATGATCCCAGGGTCCTGGGATTGAGTCCCACATCGGGTTCCTTGCTCGGCAGGGAGCCTGCTTCCTCCTCTCTCTCTCTGCCTGCTTCTTTCCCTACTTGTGATCTCTGTCTGTCAAATAAATAAATAAAATCTTAAAAAAAAAAAAGAAGTCAGATCCTACATGAATTTCTCTAAATCTGGAAACTTATTCTCTAGGACAGGCAAAACAGATGTATACAGAGGAATGCCGTTGGCTCAGGGGCAGAAGTTCTGTAGGAGATAAGTTGGAGAGCATCCTTGGTTTGGAGTGAGTATCAGAAGTTTAAGGTAATAACACAGTGCTAGAGATTAGGTATCTATCTAGGGGGTTTGTGTGGTCTTGCCCTTGACTTTGAGGAAGTTTCTTAACACATATGAGTTTCCATGATTATTCATCTAGGAATAGCAGGGATGAGCTTGGAAGAGGTCAGTGAGGAATGTGTAACTGTGTATGTGTAATTTTAACTTTTGTTTTCAGAGCAGAGGCAGCTCCCAGGAAACTGTTACATACCAGAGTGAGGTGAATCTAATGTCTGTCGTGGAAACACAACTTCATCACTGGAATTAATTCCCCTTTATCTTTCACTAGCTTCTGTGTATCCAGTTTAATTTTTAGGGGAAAATAGATTTGGATAAACCAAACCAGATTTCAAAATACCCAGTTATGGACTTAATGTTTGCATCCTTTCAAAATTCATATGTTGAAATCTTAATTCCCAGTATGGTGGTATTTGGATGGCACATTTGGAAGGTTTGTGAGGGCTGATAAGGAGAAAATGAAAACAGGGCCATCATGATGGGATTAGTTTCTTTATAAGAAAAGAAAGAGTACCCCTCTGTTTCTCACTCTCTTTATTATGTTAGCATACAGGGAGAAAGTGACGTCTGTAAGCCCCAAAGTTTTCCTTTACCAGGAATCATATCTGTTAGCACCTAGATTTTGGACTTCTAAACTCCAGAACTGTGAGAAATAAATGTCTCTTGTTTAAGCCACCCAGTCTCTGAATTTTATTATAGAATCCAAAGCTGACTAAGACAGTTCCCTAAAACTTTTTGAAAGGAGCTTGGGTTTTGATTTAAAAAAACTTTCTGAACTGAGTTTTGTGCTCAGATGGATTCTGATGGTGTGGTTATTTATTGTTCTAGACTCAAGGAAAGTTTCTGTATTTTGATGAGCTATTTATTATTGTCCTCTGTATTAAACATAAAACAAATATATAGACTATGAAACTTAAAACATACTTTCCTATCTTAAAACATACTTTCCGGGGTGCCTGGGTGGCTCAGTGGGTTAAGCCTCTGCTTTGAGCTCGGGTCATGATCTCAGGGTCCTGGGATCGAGCCCCACATGGGGCTCTCTGCTCAGCGGGGAGCCTGCTTCCCCCTCTCTCTCTGCCTGCCTCTCTGCCTACTTGTGATCTCTCTCTCTCTGTCAAATAAATGAATGAAATCTTTAAAAAAAAAAAAAAACAAAAAAAAAAACCCAAAAAAAACACACCATACTATCCAAACTATGTTGACTATATAAATTATTTATTTATTTCTAAAAGATTATTTATTTGTTTGTTTGTTTATTTATTTTAGAGAGTGAGCACAAGCATGGGGAGGGGCAGAGTGGAAGAGAGAGCAAATTCTCAAACAGACTCCCCATTGAGTGTGGATTCTGATGTGGGACTCAATCCCAGGACCTGGAGATCATCATTATCTGAGCCGAAATCAAGAGTTGGCTGCTTTACTTACTGAGCCACCTAGGTCCCCATATAAATTATATTGATAAGATTCATCTATTTGGATTAATCCGATGGCTGACCTTATCATTAGTGTAGGTAATTGAAAAACTTTAAGATTGATGCTTTTGCATATATATTCACAAAGTCAGGTATTAGTTTTACTAAAATTATCTGTGTTATATCCAGATGGATCTTTAGTTACTGACAATTATTTGTGTTTTTCTGTTTTGTTTTAGCTATTTAATATCAGGAAGGGATTTAATAAATGTATTCTTCAGTTAAGAAGTAGGTCTCAATTTTTTTAAAGTATTGCTAAGATGGAAGTGTCACTCAGAAGTACAATTCATTTATTTATTATTATTTTTATCTCAAATATGGGCATTAGCTGACATTTGATCCTTAATTTCTATATAACCTGATACAAGGGTGCACATGACTAATTTAGAAATTATATTAACTTGGAAAAAGGTGCCTGGATACACCCAAAAAACAGTGTAAGAGGGCAACAGTGGACTCTTCACAGTGGCATTAACACAGGATTGAGTTGTTCAGGCAATTAGAAAAACAATGATTTAATGAAGATAACATATCACATAGGACATGTTATTGAAATAAGACCTATTTGACTTTAAAACTCATTGAAATCCATTATATTGGATTTAGATCAAGGACCAAGGGGTGAAATTGCAGCTTCCTCAAGATGCTGAGAAGATTAGGCAATGACCTGGCACTGCAGTTTGCAGATATTTCCTTGATGAATGTTTGTTCTTCTTTATTGAGCACAGTATTTCCCTCTGAGTGCTAATACCAAAAATACCAAGATATGTTACTCACAAAACATCTGTTGCAGTGCTGTACCCTATATATTTAAGATCCAAGGTAGATAATTTTTTAACACATTTATTTTTAGGGATACTCATGTAGTGAAGTAAATAATGATAACGGACAGAAAAGAAACATAGTGAAAATTTCCTTTAATTGAAATATTTATATATAATTCCACAAATGTAAACAAATTAAATGTTACAATTTAAAATGAGAGAAAATTGAGTTGTACTTTTAAACTAATATTTTTATTTTTATATTATTTTTAAAAAAGATTTTGTGTATGTATTTGAGAGAGAAAGTGCACATGAGCACAATCTGGGTGGGGATAGGGACAGAAGGGGAGGGAGAAGCAGGCTTCCTGCTGAGTGGGGAGCCAAATGCTGGCTTCATCCCAGGACCCTGGGATCATGACCTGAGGCAAAGGCAGATGCTTAACTGACTAAACCACCCAGGTACTACAGAAATTAGTAGTATTTATTATTATTATTA
Source organism: Mellivora capensis (assembly GCA_004024625.1). Taxonomy (NCBI): domain Eukaryota; kingdom Metazoa; phylum Chordata; class Mammalia; order Carnivora; family Mustelidae; genus Mellivora; species Mellivora capensis. The sequence goes on from PISX010001044.1 coordinate 37,953, forward strand.
TTTTATTGATATATAATGTATTATTTGTTTCAGGGGTACAGATCTGTGACTCATCAGTCTTACACAATTACAGAGCTCACCATAGCACATATCCTCCCCAATACCCATCACCCTTTTTAAAAAGGAAAAAACTTATACCTACATATTACTAGCATAGTAATAAATTACATTGTCTGTTTTAAGTCCTGACTTCTGCAAATTTGTCAATGAGTGCATAAAAATTGATCTTCTCTAATATTTATGATCAGTAGCCAGTATCACTAGATGATATCAATCTACCTCTGCTTATAGTTGATTAGAAGATACTTTTTATATTTTTGAAGTTTCATTTACATATATACTTACATATGCATTTACATATATCATATACTATACATTTATATATATGTACCCATACACATTTATACATATATCTATATGTTTCATATATAATATTCAGAGAGTGAAAAAGAGAGAGAGAATGCAACTCTGGCAGAAATTCACAAGAAATCCCAGTTTCAAATATCTTCCAGAAATTTTAGTACTCTGTGTTTATTTCTTTGCAGTAAGTTTCAAACACTTGTAACGTCTTTACCACTTAAAGAATTTAAGCAGGAATAGCACCTGAGTGGCTCAGTAGGTTAAAACCTCTGCCTTCGGCTCAGGTTACGATCCCAGGGTCCTGGGATCGAGCCCCACATCGGTCTCTCTGCTCAGCAGGGAGTCTGCTTCCTCCTCTCTCTCTGCCTGCCTCTTTGCCTACTTGTGATCTCTGTCTGTCAAATAAATAAATAAAATCTTTAAAAAAAAAAGAATTTAAACAGGAATATAAGTTCCAAGTGCTCACATGCAACGACCCATAGTCCTAAAGTGACTTAAATTGCATTTGATTGCCTCTATATAACTGTTCTGCTATCATTGCTTATTTTGAATTGATTGTTTAATGTAGGAATATATAGTACTAGTAGTGCTCTTTGGTATCTTTTAATCTTTTCTTCAAATTTCTAGTATATCCATAATAATAATGAGCCTAACCACCAAGAAGAAATTCTGTGAAGATAGAATGAGAGGTGAGATGCCAAAATTCTTTGATTAAAATAAATAGCTCTAGACACATTTTAGGTATGACTATTGTTAATGCTATTTCATTAACCGTTGAAGGAGAAAAATAAGTTGTATCATTATTATGGATACTATTGAAACACAAATGCTACCTTCCTGCAAAAAGCTTTTTTTCTTTCTTTCTTTTCTTTCTTTTTTTTTTTTTTTTTTTTTGGCTGATTGCATAGGAAATTTAACTTTAAAAAAATAAAATTTGTATATTTATAAAAGAAATGTAGTCACTGGAGACTAAAATATAGACTAGTACATGTAACAGAGAAAGAAGAGGGGCACCTGGGTGGCTCAGTCGGTTAAGCATCTGCCTTCGGCTCAGGTCATGTTCTCAGGGTCCTGGGAAAGAGCCCCTCATTGGGCTTTCTGTTCAGCGGGGAGTTTGCTTCCCCCCTCTCCTGCCTGCCTCTTTACCTACTTGTGATCTCTGTCTGTCAAATAAATAAAATCTTTAAAAATTAAAAAAAATAGAGAAAGAAGAAAAGGGTCATCCATGACTTTTCTTCTTTCCTTCCTAGAGAAAACTGTTATTAAGATTTTGATGTAGAGGAAGCTTTTCTGAAAAACATTAGGCTCAGGGAATCAAACAAAGCACAGACTCAGGATGATTCTTTTCTTAGAAAGGAGTATATTCTGATTGTTCCTACTCACATTTGTGAGTTCAGAGTATCATTTTCGATTCTGTAGTATTTAAGAAATACCAGTGTGATGGAGTGAAATTTGCCCACCAAACAGTACTCATGGGAGAATAATGCCTTGTGTATTCTCTGCATATTGTATTAGAAAATCTCTCCACAAGACACTATGGGAAGTGCCTCAGCTGGATGACATCAGTGTCCAGTGGAAAGGGCAGCAGAAGAAAATTTCAGGGGATCAGTGTGCTATCTGACATTACCCATGGCATTGGGAAGTGATAAATTTGGAAAAGTCTATCTCAGCAGAACTTACATTCTCCATATACAGATGAGAAAACTAAGGCTCAGAGAACAGAAAGGGCTTTCCTACACTTTAACTGACTAGACTCTAACACCTGGAAAATTTAATAATCTGGTTTGCTCAGCTCTTCTTTCTGTTTAAAGAGCTGGGGATAAAGGTGGTTGGAAGAAAGTGGGAGAGTCAGGCTGAGTCAGCAGAATGGGGGCCTGGAAGAAAGGACTGAGCTGTTCACCATATGTACTTAGTTTAGCCTGGAGAAGAGAGCAAGTAGGAGACTTTCAGTGTAAATACAGTATGAACTGTGATGGCATCTTCAGAGACTGAATAAATTGATAGAATTTGTGGTAAAGCTACGATACTTATTGGAGCTATTACAAATATCTTATTAAATGGTAGCATTTTTTTACATGATAATGTCCAAATAAAAATCTTTGCCTTCATCTCTGATTTTGAGGCTTTCCCCATTTCTTATTTAAAATAGTGTACGTGGATCTTGTCTGGGTCTACAATAAACAGGTATTGACAATTTACCTTCCTATGGTATAGAAGTTAGTATTATTGGTTGCTTCAGAGTCAGTACTAAATAAATAAATTATATATATACATGTATACACACACACATGCACACATACATACATACATATATTCACCATCTTACTTTCTCTAAAATTTCCCTAAAGGAACAACTATCAAAGAATACTAGACAGTTTATCTGTCTTTCTGTCTATTTTCTTTAGGAGGAACTAGGAAACTAAAAATGAATAGGAGAAAAATTTTCTTTTAATTTAAGCATTGGAGTTATTTGTAGAGTATTTGTAGTATCATCATACTGAAAAATCATACTGTACAAAAATCATCATACAGTAAAATCATACTGAAATTATGATTTTAATGCTTTCATTTTAAAATAATTTTAATTACCTGCTTTTTAAAAAAGGTAATGAATATGAAGTAAAATTTTAGATAAATCCCAAAATAAGATATCAAAAACAAATAGGCAGGGATACCTGGGTGGCTTTGTTGGTTAAGCGAATGCCTTCGGCTTAGGTCATGATCCCATAGTCCTGGGATCCAGATCCACAATGGGCTCCTTGTTGAGCAGGAAGTCTGCTTCTCCAGCTGCCTGCCCCTCCCCGCTTGTGCGCGCTCCCCCCCACCCACAGATAAATAAATAAATAAATAAATAAATAAAATATTTTAAAAAATAGGCAAAGAGAAAGTTAAAAGAAAAATCAGGTTTCAGAAACATGGGTAGATATACTTAAAAAAATACCCTGAGATACTAAAAGGTGTAAATCAAGGGATACTCACAGGACTAGCGAAAGGTATACATTAAGCCTTGACTATATTTAGCATATAGTATAGTATTAAATGTGAGGATTGGTAGAACAGACTTTATCATCATTGTGAATATTTCTAGACTTTTAATAGAAGATTTATATTGCAGCTTCGCAACCTTATGTCTCATAAACATAAGGTTTTATTTCCAATACTTGAGAATGATGGAATCAATTTGAGTTTTAATTCCACCTAACATACCAGACCTCCAACTCATTAAAAGTCAGCAGCTTATAAATGTAGTGTTGATCCTTATGATTAATTTAAAGTCTTATCCAATATCCAATAATATTAATAATTCCACTTGCTGAATTTAGTGTTCAAATGTTCTACTGAAAGTGAAAGTACATTTCCTAAGTACTTTTGTATTTACGTTTACTACTGTTGGTTTTACAAGACTTTTGGTTGTTGAAACTTAACATTAAATATTGCATTTACTCATTACAGACCTCAAAACATTGATTGTTGAAATTTCTTGTAATCAAGTATTGAAACCTCAAGTAAGTATGAATAAAAGACATTAAACTTTTGGCAATCAATGTAGCTTACAGCTAAATTTTGCTTGTCATTTCATGTACCTTGCATAACTTTCACAGTCTTCTGATACCTTTAAAATATATCTTCCCTTCTCTATGTCTCATGTTCTGCATATTCAAACTTTCTGTTCAAGTATACAAATATAATAATTTTCTCTCTGATAATATTTAGCAGATGATGAGCTATCTTTGAGTGCATGCTTCACATAAGAGCCCATTATTTCCTGACTTACTCCTCATTATTAATCATTTATACCATTATATTATTTTTTTCCATTGATCTTATTCAGTATCTGGAGGTATGTGGAAAAAGGAGATTAGTCTAATGTTAATAGTACTACTATAGTTCCTGTCTGTATCCTCGTTTCTTAGCTATGTTCCTAATCATAGCAGGGATGTAAATTGTTGGCTGGTGAATGAATGAATGAATGAGTGAATGACTGGGGGAAAGCTATTTTCCTATAAAAAGATACCAATCAAATGGAAGACTCTGATTTAAAATCATAGCATCTGGGAATTCATGAGTATTACCAATCTCATTTCACAGAAGAAAAAACAAGTTACAACAAGTTTGTATGATTTGTCAAGGCTTTGAAATAATAAATCCACTTCTATAATCCAAGTGAATGACTAATCCGTAGCCTAATTTGAAACAGTGTATTTTTATTCTAGAAGTGTCAGATAATTTTAATGTTCTGCTTTTCCATCTGTCATATTTAGTAGAAGGTCATAATTCAGTCAAATGGCATATGTTATTTTTCTACACTACTGAAAATAATAAATTCACTGGATAACTAAAATTAAATTGAAAGAGATGGTAGGAATTAATGCCTGCTATCACTCTGTGTGCTTAGTCTTAGTCTCACCCCTACCTCTTTCATAGTGGTAATCTAGTCATGGGTGGGGACAGCCCTGCTATGTCCTGAATTCAGTTAAGTATTCATAACTAGAAGCTTCTTTTTTAAAAGTCATTTGGTTTTGCTTATTTCAATAGTAATTTTTAATTAAAAAAAATTTTTTTTCAGTGTTCCAAGATTCATTGTTTATGCGCCACACCCAGTGTTCCATTCAATATGGGCCCTCTTTAATACCCACCACCAGGCTTACCCATGCCCCACCTCCCTCCCCTCCAAAACCCTCAGTTTGTTTCTCGGAGTCCACAGCCTCTCATGCTTCATCTCCCCCTCTGATTTACCCCAATTCACTTTTCTTTTCCTTCTCCTAATGTCCACCATGTTATTCCTTATGCTCCACAAGTAAATGAAACCATATGTTAATTGACTTCCTCTGCTTGACTTAATTTCACTCAGCATAATCTCCTCCAGTCCCGTCCATGTTAATACAAAAGTTGGGTATTCATTTTTTCTGATGGAGGCATAATATTCCATTGTATATATGGACCACATCTTCTTTATCCATTCGTCTGTTGAAGGGCATCTTGGCTCTTTCCACAAGTTGGCAATTGTGGCCATTGCTGCTATGAACATTGGGGTACATATGGCCCTTTTCACAGCATCTGTATCTTTGGGTTAAATACACCATTAATCAATTTGGTTCAGACATAGTATGCTATACATTTTAGGGTAAGGACTGGAACATATATAGGGCAACATGATCCATGTAGCTCAGAAAGATTTTGGATGGACATATTCTATTTCACACTCTTTTGGGAAGACAATCTGCAGTCTGTGTCAATCCACATATACCCATTTGTATCAAATACCTACTATATGCTTCACATGGTGTCAAGTAATAAAACAGGTTAAGTTTATGTCATATGCCTCTTTCTGCAAATATGTATGGACTTCTCAAGACTTTCTCTTTCCTGCATCTTTGATTCCAATGAGGTATTTCTCTGTCTTTCAGACAGTCGGAGAAGATCTGCATTTCTACCCTACTGCCACACAATATCATTAGTGGTCATGTGTAAAACTTCTGGAGAAAAGGTGCCTGAATTCAAATCCTGTTTTCACTTCTTGGAAAATCTTGGGCAAGCTCTCCAACTGTTCTGGGCCTCAGTTTCCTGAAATCTAAAATGAGGATAAAATGATGCCTATTTTATGCTTTTATTGCTTTGTGTGGCACATGGTATATACCACAACAGTGTTACCATTGTCATTATCATTTTCATTTCTCTTTTCTGCAACTGGCCATCTTTATTTTAGATGAGTTTACAAAGACTAATGCACCTGCAGTATATAGAGTCTATCCCAGAAGGCTAGAAAGACCCATGCTGAAACTCCCATTGGGCTTTTTTTTAGTAATGAAAATTTGAAACAAAAAATGCAATTAGAGAGAAAAAAATGCAAAACACCCCTATATCTATTATTCAAAATTAACAAGTATTAGCATTTTCCATTCTAGTTCCTGTTGTTTGTTTTCATTTTATTAATAAGGAAGAACACTTAAGACAAAGTTGGTATCTCCTTTTTACACTTTCAGAATATATTGTTCTCTCACTTTAAGAAGAAAATATTTTACTGGATTTGGGATTTGGTGTGTGCATTTTTAATCCATGTTAAAGTATGGTTTTGTTTATTTAGTCATAAAACATTTTTACAGTTTTCTTAAAATAAAAAAGTAGGAAAAAATTCATTTTTTTCTGGAAAATGTGAAGCACAAGGCTGTTGGTAGATCAGGCCTGATAGCAGAAGATGCCTGCCTGAAAACAAGGCCAGACAGAAGCAAGCACATGGCGCTGGGAGAGAGAGAATGAGAATTCTGATTATATTATTTGAGCCTCTGGATCCATTGATGCCGAAAGCTAGTTTTGTTTTGTTTTTTGACTCTGGTTATATAGGTCACAAATTCAGTTTTGTATTAAGATAATTTGGGTTTTTGTCCCTTTAAAGTTAAAGGAATTCTGCTTGGTATAGTTGGTATTGTTGAGTGATCACCATATTATAGTGCAAACTTTATGTATAGTAACAAATTTAATCCTCACTAAATGCCACAATTTATATTATTATTTTGAATTATGAATGAGAAAATTTAGATGAAAGAAGCTAAATGGTTAGCCCAAGTTTACACAATTGGTGCTGAGGGATCCAATTCTTTGAAATCTTTTTATCTGATTCAGAAGCCTGTTTTCCTAATCATCATATCAACAGTGCCAACGGACTTCATACACGTCCATGTGTCAGCAAAGTCTCAACTGCCTTAGCCTTTGAGATGATTCAGGGAGAGATCTACAACTTCTTGGAGGTCAGACTTTAAAGTATCTCCATGAATCAATTATTTGCCTGAAGTTTACTAATGGGCTAATATATAAAACACACTGATGGTTTCCACTCCATAAGGAGATCTGATTATATAGTTTAGTATTCACAGCTAGCATTATCGATAGAAAAAAAAATGAAAAAATTTTCTTTTTGGACCCCTGATTCTGAATTAAATCAGATCCACCACTAAATACATGTGTGATCTTTGTAAATTATTTGAGCTCTTAAATAAGCCTTCATTTTCTCCCAGTCATGAATATCTTTTTAAATAAAAAATAAGATAAAGACCTAGAACACTGTAGCTTCCAAACAAACATCAGTTTTTATTTCCTGAGATCTCTACACCCTTACAAGGATAATTTCATGACATCAGTTTTTTCATACATTGTCTGCCAATGAAATATTCCCTGGTAATTGATCATCCTATGTTCATGAGATAAGAAAACAAAACACAATGAAAAGTTAAACTGGGTAAACAAACAAACAAACTAAAAAGCCCATGACCTAAATTCAGTAATATTTGTATATGCTTGAGATATTGTTGACATAGCCTTACTAGTCCTTCTCTACCTCTCTATAATGGTGATGTTATTATCTCAGAGGAGACGATTTAATAAGCTGTTTTCAGCCAGGAAAAAAATGGAATGAACCCTCAAAGACTGTTTCTAAGGATCTCTAAAGGTCAATGCAATAGCAAACAGAGAACACCTAGATGCCAGGCACAAAATTGCCCTTTAGAAACAAAGAGTATAGCCAATTAAAGTGCTGCTGGATGTCAACTAAACTTGCATATGGTGACATCAATTGGCTTAAGTAACTTTGAAAGAAGGACTACAGTTTTCTCCTGGGTTAATTCCAATGGCAGAATCTACAAAGTCAAATTTTAAGACAATAGTTTATCTTTAATTGATTTTACTTTTCTCATGTCTAGAATATTTAATTTCCTTATGCTGTGAATTTTAGTGCAAAGGCTTTAGTCTCTATTGTCCAGTTTATGTACCCTGGCTAGATGACGTACTATTGAGTATATAAGAAGAATTATTTTTTTATTCCTTTCATTTTCTCTCTCTCTATATATATATTTTTAAAGGTTTTATTTATTTATTTGACAGACAGAAATCACAAGTAGGCAGAGAGAAAGCAGAGAGAGAGAGAGGAGGAAGCAGGCTCCCTGCCGAGCAGAGAGCCTGATGTGGGCCTCCATCCCAGGACGCTGGGATCATGAGCCGAAGGCAGAGGCTTTAACCCACTGAGCCACCCAAGTGCCTCGTGATTTTCTATATATTATGCCAAAAAATGTTAACACACCATATGCACCATAATTTGGGATGCCTCTCCACATGACACATCAAGCTCCATCCTTTATAGCAATTCATTATTAAAATATAAAATTAAAGTTTACCTCAGCAGGGAAAGAAGAGTGTCAATCAGTTGTTTCCCCATTTTATATTGTATTGTCTGCTAAGTAGGATATGATATGGTCATGTTTTACTTAATATATATGTTAATGAACAATGCAAAACTTTGTACCAAAATCATAAGTACAAAAATATTGAATAACAAACTCTAGTATATGTTCACAATAAACATTTGTTAAGTTGAATTGACTAATGAATTTCTAAACTAGTTTATTCACCCAATAAAGAATTTTATGAAACCCACAAGTCCTTTCCTAAGAAATCACAAACATATTTTTCACAGAACATTTGCAAAAAGTTTCAAGGGAGATACAAATTCCCTATGGGTCCATATACACAAGTAATTTTTAAAGGATCGAAAAAAAGTTTAAAAACTGTCATACAAAGTCAATCCTCATAACAATGTCTGCTTTTGAATAAATAAAATGTTAGGTATATGACAAAGGTCATAAACATTTGTTATATGTTTATGACTATAGATCATTTACAATTTCTAATGCTATGGTGTTTGGGGCTCCTGGGTGGCTCAATTGGTTAAGCATCTGCCTTTAGCTCAGGTCATGATCCCAGGGTTCAAGTCTGGCTCTCTGCTCAGCCAGAAACCTGATTCTCCCACTTCCTCTGCCTGATACTCCTCCTGCTTATTCTCTCTCTCCCTGTCAAATAAATAGATAAAATCTTTAAAAAATATGGAATACTATGGTGTTTGAAAATTAGGGTAGGTGTTTTTGTAAAATTTATAAAACAGTAATTGGATGCTAAGAAATTGAGCAGTCTATATCTAGCAAAATAAATTTTATTTACTTCTTTTATTTTCTTTATTAAGATGTTTGGTCTCCCTGTCCTTGCCTCTATAAATGTGGACATTGATGTCCAACTCCTTTGTTATTCAGATCAGGTATCTGAGGCTCAGTTTATATTATCATGCTCTACTTTATGGTGCTATAGTGAAAAGGGCAAAAATGATTAAAAACCATCCAACTTAAGGTGCTATTTGGCATTATTTGTTTTAGTAACATTTTATAAGAATTTCATAGTTATTTATTCACTAAAAGTGGGTTCTGAAAATTAATGTAAACTGTGGACTCTGGGTAATTTTATTCATGTGGGTTCCTCAGTTGTAACAAATGTGCCATTCTGGTAGAGGATGCCGGAAATGGGAGAAGCTGGGCCTGAGTAGGGGCAGGACGTTACTGGGAAATCTCTGTACCTCTCTCTTACGTTTGCTGTGAACCTGAAATATCCTTTAAAAACTAAATTCTTTATTTTTTTAATATTTAATTTATTTTATTTAACAGAGGGAGAGATCACAAGTAGGCAGAGAGGCAGGCAGAGAGGAGGACGGAGGCAGGCTCCCTGCTGAGCAGAGAGCCTGATGCGGGACTTGATTCCAGGACCCTGAGATCATGACCTGAGCTAAAGTCAGAAGCCTAACCCACTGAGCCACCCGGGCGCCCCAAAACTAGTCTTTAAACAAAACAAAACAAACAAAAACAAAACATGAATATTTGAGAACAGTTTTTTTTTAAGAGGAACCAGGGAAGATTGGGGCAGAAACAGCTTTGGAATCCAGTGCAAAGGTACTGAAGGGGGCAGCCCTTCCTTCGTGGAAATGTAGATTTACTCAAATTAAAATGAAATCAGTATTAATTGCTTCATAGTTACAGTTGACATGGTTCTGGATCCTATTTATAAAATGGTGATTCCAAGCTTAAACTTAGGACTAAGTTTAAACTTAAATAGGACTGGGGCACCTGGGTGGCTCAGTGAGTTAAAGCCTCTGCCTTTGGCTCGGGTCATGATCCCAGGGTCCTGGGATCGAGCCCCGCATCAGGCTTTCTGCTCAGCAGGGAGCCTGCTTCCTCCTCTCTCTCTGCCTACTTGTGATCTCTGTCTGTCCAATAAATATATAAAATCTTAAAAAAATAATAAACTTAAATAGGACTAAGTTTCATTTTTATCTCATACTAGAAATAACTAGTAATAATTGAGTAACTATTGTGCCAGGCACTGAAAAAATAAGTCTTATAAATTTTATCTTCACAAAAATGTGGGGTGGTATAAACACAGGTAAAGAAATTGAGAGGATGATTAATGTATCCATTTTCACGAAACTGGAAAATAGCAGAGTTAGGATTTGAACTCAGGTTACACCATAGCGCATAGCCCATGTTCCATTTCTTGGTCTGTCTTAGGTTGGCACTTTAAACACTCATTTAACGCTTTTGCTAAGTTCCATGAGTCATTCATTTCTGGGTGTCCCTAGTGTCTTTTAAGAAACGGGATGAGAAATTCCAGGATTTTTCGACTTCTATTATTATATCGTTACATATGCACATCACTGAGACTGAAATTTTGGCTTGTTCTGGACCTAGAAGAGGAAGAGGCTTGGAAGTGGTGGTGGTGAGGGGGGATGTTGGTGTGAAGCATTGACATCAATTCAAATCACAACCTAGATTTGATGTCCTTTTTCAACCTCACACCTAAATTGCTTTACTCTTTAATTTTTTTCCACTTCAGTTATTTTCATGTTGGTATATTTTTATTGTCCTGCCACAGTATTTTTACCCTGCATTCCTCCACTTTTTTTTTCTTTCATTTTGCCCCTAAGGATTAGTTTTGGAGCTGTCACAGAAGAAATCAAATATGTCCTACAAACCTATTTTGATAAAATGTGTTTTCATGGTCCCCACAGTCCAAAGGCCTGCAGAGAACAAAACGTCCTTCCTGAGATGCATACAGTTTGAACACATAAAGTTTCTTCACAGCCGCATGCAGCAGGCTGAACTCTATTTCACAGAGAGAGAGTGACATTTCCAATGACCTTTTATGGGATAATTAAAGCCATCTTCATCTCTCAGGCCTCCACAGGGCTTTTTTGGTCTCCTCTTTCAGTGCCTCTGTCTCTCAGGCCTTTGCCTCTTTCCCTCTCACCCGGTGAGGCTGGGGCTTATCTTTGCTTGCAGGGTGTGGTTCTCTTCTTGGACTGCCTTGTTCTGGCTGCTTGCAAGTCAGGTGATTCTCTAGCCCACTCTGGCTGATGAATGCTCATCTGCCTATTCTAACCTTTCATTGCTTTCTCATCATGTCAGTTGTCTTCAGAGGCCTGGGACGCTGTCTGGTTAATGCACATTCCCTGAGTTTCTTAAGCATCCACGAACTTCTGATACAGCCTAATTGTTGACCAACTGTGTTCTTCGTGATGCTCATGCTAGACTTCTGTGTTCGTCACACCGCTCTTCTGTTTTCATCAGACCCTGTTTTTGTTAGGTAAGCTTGTAGCATTTTCACTTGGTATAAATAGAGGTGGAGACAGATGATGAAGTGTGAGATCAGACACTGAACAGTTTCCTGGACTTGAATCATAATTCCAACACTCATTAGCTTTGTGAATTTAAGGGTGTTATTCTTTGGTCCTCTGTTACTCACATCTGCTGTAATAGTATCTACCTCCTGGGCTGATTTTGAGAATTAAATGAGATCAGGTATGTGAAACACTTTGACAGCGTGGAGTAGGTTGTTTTAGTAACCACCCTGTTTATCCAAGCATGTGAGTTTTACCCTGTAGTGAGGATTTTCACATCCTTTGTCATTGTTATGAATTACAATAATCCTGTGCATTTGATAGATTAAGAATTCTTTTTTTTAAGATTTTATTTATTTATTTGACAGAGAAACTGAGAGAGCACACACAGGCAGAGCAGCAGAGGGAGAGGGAGAAGCAGGCTCCCCGCTGAGCAGGGAACCTGATGTAGCGCTCAATCCCAGAACCCTGGGATCATGACCTGAGCCGAAGGCAGTAGCTTAACCAACTGAGCCACCCAGGTGCCCCTAGATTAAGAATTCTTATTCTTGGTGTAAAAAGAAGAAGGCTCAGAAAGTAAAGTAACTTAGTCATAATCCTGTAGCCAATGTCACTGATTATGTGACCAAGCTACAACTTGAAATCTTACTGGGTTTTTTTATTTTTATTTTCTATTACCAGTTTAATATTTGAAACATTGAATGTTTCCTTTTCAGACTGACTTTAGCAGTCAACCTTCCTTGTCCTTTTCAGTTTCCATTATCTGTTCTAAGGCTTTGCAGAGTACCTTACACGTGGTGGTTACCAGTATGTATTTCTTAATTAAATGTACTGAATTTCTTCTAAAGGAAGAAATATTCCAACTATGTTTAAAATGCATTTCTAGATATATTTCAGATCATTTTGGCAATATTTCATCTCAGTAATATTTATTGTCTTCTTAATATAAGCATAAGCTATGGCATATAAAGGATAAAAGAGGAAAATAATGGGTAAGCTTATTTTATTTTAGCTGGCCTAAAATGCCCTCAGAGATTTGGAGGTTTGCCTTTCTTCTGTATTTATTGCCTGATACATTTTGCCTTATACTTCATAGTCTGAAAATTTAAATTACTTCTCTTCCCTGTATATACCGCATCACTTTTATATTCATGTTTTTCCCTTTTCCAGTAATGCTTATTTTGTGGAAATAACCATCTGTTTAATCATAATTTCCTCAAGGAAAGAGGCTGAATTTATTTGTCTCTGGACTTCATTGACCAGCCTAGACCTTGGTATAGCAGACACTCAATAATTTAATTCTATTACACATTTTAATCATTTATTTACAGTACATGTTGATTGCTGGACTGTATTATATGGATGCCATATGCTGTTTCTATAACGTTCTCTTAAAATCTTCATAGTAGTTATACCATACACAGCAGTATTTATGCCCATTTGATAGACAGGGTTATAAGCTCAGAAGGGATGTTTAGTTTGTCCAAATTAATATGGATTGCTAGAGACAGAGCTAGGAATGGGCTCTCTTACTCAGTTATGTTTATGCCAGACCGTATAGGGACAATGTTTGTTTTAATATCGTTTACTTTGCCTTGCACATTCAACACTGATGTTTGTTGCTGAATATGATCTCTTTGCACGGGTATATCTATTTGTCATGTTTGTGATGCCCACGATGCAAGTACAAATATGAGACTCTGGCCAGAACTACCAGAGTAGATTTATGCTGTAACCAGTTTCTTAAACTTCTGATTGGGACAAGAGTGTCTTGACATGTTTCTTTTCTAATTTTTATGTTACTTGTCAGCTATCTTCAGTATGCAAACATGGATCACAGACTCTTTGGCAGCTGCTCTAGTCTTTCGACAACACCCTTTGGTTAAGGAATGTTGCTTATCTTCTATTCTATGGATAATATATGCTATACATATGCTGCAGAAAGCTGTTGTACCCATTTTAATTCTCAAGGTCTTCATATATATGGCCGGGGAGTCCTTATAGCCCAGGGATTATATTGAAGAGCTCAGCTTGGTTACTTTTTACTCCTAAAGTTATTAAGAAAGCCCAACATTTATAAGTAAAACAAAAACATGAGAAGGACTTTACCAAGCTCTTGAAAGACACAAAGATACTAATAGCCTTTTGAGTCTGAAGCTAACTTTGGGCTGACTAGTCTGGGCCAGTGGCTTAATCTATGAGACTACAAGTTTAAAAAAAAAAATAGTTCTTATCTATAATGGGAATAGTTGGTCCAGTTACTTGGAACCTGGGAAGCATGGATAGAATAGAAAATTTGGAAAAACAATCACAATATAATAATGATGCTTTGTGTTTTTATAGACCATATATAATATAATCACTAAGAAGGTAAGGGCCATGGAGCACCTGAGTGGCTCAGTCAGTTAAACGTCCCACTCTTCATTTTGGCTCAGGTCATTATCTCAGGGTCATGAGATCAAGCCCTGAGTGGGGCTCTGTGCTGTATGGAACCTGCTTAAGGTCTCTCTCTTCCTTTCCTTCAACCCCCCGCCCCTGCTGCTCACACGTGTGTGTGTGCTCACACTCTCTCTCAAAATAAAATTTAAATTAAAATTTAAAAAAAAGGTAAAGGCCATGTGATGGTAAAAAGTGATTGGTTTTAGAGATGAACAGAATTGAGTTTTAAGCCTGATGATCTCACATCTTACCTGTGTGACTCTGGACGGTTTCTTGAATCATGGCTCATCTAACTTCATTCACCAATAAAACATAGATAAAAATACACAGCTTCTAGGGTTATTCTCGTGATTATAGATAACATGTATTACTACCCAAACATATGATGAGTAAAGGTGCTCAATAAATATTTATAACTGACTTTATTGTTTTTACTGTTTTATAGCTTTTGTTATGAAGGAGTTCCACATTTAGGTGAGGTAATTAATCCTACCAATGGAAGGTTTCTATGATTTATAACAACAGTGTACATGCATGTTCCTTACAATTATGTGTTGGTATCTGTATAGATGTACTCCCCATCTGAAAATTTTATTAATGCTTAAATACAAAAATTTTACTTATATTCTACTCTAAACCTATTTTCTGGTTTTTATTTATTTCAGATCAAGAACCTGTTTTATTATTTTGTTTTGTTTTGTTTTTGTTTTTCAAGATTGTATTTATTTATATATTTAAGAGAGGGGGAGGAGAAAGAGAGAGAGAGAGAGAGACCACACAAAGGGAGAGGTAGAGGGAGGAGCAGATTCCCTGCTGAGCAGGAAGCCCCATGTGCAGCTTGATCCCAGAACCGAGATCATGACCTGAGCTGAAGGCAGATGTTTAACTGAGCCACCCAGGTGCCCCTCAAGAACGTATTTTAATGACAACATCCCAAGTCCATTAATTACCTTGCAAATACAATTCATCGGAGATGAGATGAGTCTTTTCTAACCAAAATTGTGTGAAAGCGTATTAAAAATACTATTTGCCTGTTCATGTTAAACTCATGGGGAAAAAAAAATAACACAATGACATTCACTTGGATGCCTGGGTGACTCAATTGGTTAATTGTCTGCCTTTGGCTCAGGTCATGATCCCAGGGTGGTGGGATCAAGTCCCGAATCGGGCTCCCTGCTCAGCTGAGAGTCTGCTTCTCCCTCTGCCTTCTGCTCCCCCTGCTTGTGTGCGCGCTCTCTCTCTCTCTCTCTCTCTCTCGCTCTCTCTCTCACGCGCGCGCTCCCTCTCTCTGACAGATAAATAACTACAATCTTAAAAACAAAACAAAACAAAAAAGAGCGACATTCACTTAAAAGACAAATGATTAAATAATAAAGGTTTAAAGGATTGTACATCAAAGGTGACCTTAGAATGTATAATAAAAAGAACTTTAAATGGTTGTCTTATTCTAGATCACTGAATATTGATTAGCATTCAAATCTAAACTCTTAGAAAAGTATAACTCTGGTCTATTTATAAGAATATAAATGAAATTGGATTCCCTTTGGGAAAATTAATTTACAGTTATCTGGCCAGATTTCTTTTGATCCATTTAAGACATGGGCATCTTATTTTCTTTCTGGTACACTGTGGAGAATCTTGGCATTAAGCCATTCCTGAGAATAGATTTTGACATTTATGAAAATCACAGGAGTCAGTTTGACTCAGCAATCTCCTATTAAAATGTTTCCAAGACTTCAGATATATAATCTAAATAAATGAATGAAGAAGTAATACCCTGTTTTCCAATAAATATTATTGACAATGGTAACAGTTCCCAGCAGAATTCAGATAGATTAGTCAGTATGGTCTTAAGACCAAAGCCAGAGTTTAAGGAATCTAGAACTTATTATTAACTGACTTCAGTTAGTCACCTTGATCAAATCATCTAAATCTACCAATTGGACTTAGAGACAACAAACTCCCTCCACCAGTTGGACTTAATGACAACACATGCCAATAAATAACACCAGTGTTTTGTGATCTAAAACTTCAGTGTACACATAATATAAGGCCTCAAAGAAAGCTACTTCTATTATAGACAATATATTTTCAAGACAATAATTTTTGTGTACCAATTATTTATCAGGTGTGGATTGAGCATGAGGAGTGAAAACAAAAGTGAATAATCTCAATGCCTTTGAAGAATCCCCTGTCTAATGGATGAAGTGCTTTAAATGGACAACAGACTGGCTAAATTCAAATCTCTTGTTAAATGGATATTTGTCATTTTATGAAAAAGCACCATTTACCTTATATTATCTAATACACATGTTTTTAAAGTTAACTGATAATGTAAAGTATATTTCACTTACCTAAAAGAATATTGTTAAGTACCCATTTATAAATAAAAAGTAAATCATATTATAAAATAAGTGTTCAAAATATTCAGAATCATAGTTTTGAAAGTGATGTTTGTGTTAAATAAGTACTCTCCTTTTATAGAAGCTATACCTATAGAAATTATTTATGTGTCTTCTTCAAGGATTCAGAATTTGTTAGTGATAGAACAGTAGCCAGAACTCAGGCTTCTTACCTTCTAGATTGTGATTACATTATTTATTATATATCATTAAAATATGACTGAAAAATCTTAACCCTTGAAATATTCTGGGAGAACTTCATGAAATCAGATTCAATTTCATACTGAACCAGAGGGAAGAAATTTAAAATATTTTATAATTCAGACTCTACTTAGACCATTTCAGGTTCTTTTCATACTCATGTTTGCAGCAGTGGGTTAAACCTTGTATTACTTTTTTTCCTTTATACTTGCTTCTGAAAACCAGTTTTCAAATAATGGATTTCTGATGCTATTGGAATTAAGTCTAATTTTCATAATTGAGTATTACACAGATATTTGCTTATTACAAGGGCTATTCTTGCCTTTCTAGCCTTATCTCTTAACACTGTCTCTTTCAAACCATTCACACTACATATCAGGGGCTAATTGTAGCCTCTGTCATGCTCTGCCATCCCCTTTACTCAGACTGTCCATTGGCTTATAATATCCTCTATGTCTTCTTTTCCTAGATAGTTCTTCAAACCTGAGCTTAGATACTGCTTCCCCACCGAGAAGCCTCTTCTGGATATCCCTGCCCTGGTGATTGATTTCCATCTTCATATGCTCCCATCACACCCTCTATATCTCTTCTCTATCCTAGTATGTTTTATGTAGTGTTACAGTTGCTTGCTTATTAGCTCTTTTACTTATTAGATGGTACATTCTTGTGCCATGTTCAATCTTGGGTCTTCAGCATTTGGCTCAGCACATAATAGGAACAAAATAAGTATTATTTATTTATTTGTTATTTTCTTAGGTGGGGGAGGGCAGCAGGAGGAGGAGGGGCAGAGGGAGAGGTAGAGAGAGAATCATAAGCAGGCTCCACCCCCAGCATAGAGCCTGCCTTGGGCTCCATTTTACAGCCCTGAGATCATGACCCAGGCTGAAATCAGGAATCGAACACTCAACTGACTGAGCCACCTAGGTACTCCTATTTTTGTTACATAAAAAATTAAGATGTCAACATTATATTTTTAAGGAAATATTATTTTTTGGAAGAAGGTTATCTTCTTTCTGGTATTATCCATATGAAATCTGAGTCAGTACTCAGTTTGTTGATGTATGTTAAAATATGTTGAAGCATATTTTCAATGTAAAAAATAAGAGAGACATCTGAAACATTGAGAGAGATATCTAAAACATCAAAACAGATATTTAAAACATGAAGAGAGAAATATATATGTAAAGAATCAAGAGAGGTATCTAGTATTGTGCGAGATAATTTTTAGAAAATCCCTGAGTCATCTAAAAAACTACATTCATGGTTAGAATGTACATTTTTGTTTTGGATTCAATGTTTGTCTGACAGCACTTGTAAGGAAAGGGAGCAGAAAAAGAAGTACATCTCACATACTAATTATTTCTGTTTCTATCAGAAGATCATTTATACTATGGGTTACTAAGAAATATTGAAGGTGAAAGCCACCTTAGAATTATTGTACTCAGCTCAATCAGTTAGCAAAGGAGAAAACTAGATTAAATAAGTCTCACAAGATCAGATAGCTGGCTGATGGAACAACAAGAGCTGGAGGCTAGTTCTTTGAAACCACAGTTAGGAAAAATCGTGTTAAGAAGACTGGGCTTTCTGACTTTTATTTAATACGAGGCTTAGTGTAAGCAATCTTGCTATTCACCTATTAACTCACTTCTTTATTGTGAACCTACTGTATACAGAGCTTATATTAGGTGCTATAGGGTATCTAACAGCAGAGGGAAGATATTTTACACAATTAAATTTCTTCAGGCTAGTATAGAAGTAATAAGCACTTGTTAACTCAATGTACATGTCACTCTATAATTTTGATGCCTCCTATTGAATATAAGTTAATTTCCGTAAACATGTGTATATCATTCCGTAATACATCATTCCGTAAACATGTGTATATACACATTTCTCTATTAAAATATTAAACACATACCCTACTGCATGTGGCTTATTTCTTGAGATGATTTTTAGATCCTTGGCAATTAACACATATGTTGTCATGATAACACTATTTGTATAGATTTTCATTTAGTTATTAATTCATTAAAAGCACATATAAGGCACTAAAAGCCAGATACTATTTTAAAGGATTTATGCTTTCCTACACATTTAAGCATTGAATTCAAGAAAGCGAGTTCTTTCTTGAAGAGTAGACCAGAGAATTCTTTTTTTTTTTTAAAGAAAGAGTGAGTTTGAGCTGGGCCACAAAGTAAGACAAAATTCCGGGTATTTATTCAATAAACATTTACTGAGAGCTGCCAGGTAGAACAGTGACCCATGTCGTAACACCAGATTGTGTTTCTTAGGAAACTAAAGCTCTTTTTGCCTCAGTTGTTCCCAGTGTAAACTGGGGATTCCAGTCATAGCTGCCTCACAGCTTGTTGTGAAGCATAAAATCTTATGAGGTATGAAGTCTCAGCTCTATGCCTGACACGTAGAAAGAACCCAGTGAACATTTGTGTTTTTTTTTTTTTTATTACTATTCACTCTTGTATGTTTGGGAGAAGACAAAAACAGTTCAAGATCAACAGGAGCCCTAGGAATGGCCTGCAGGCGTAAACATAAACATTTGTGTCATAATACAGCAAAAAAGTCCCAACATGGGGCAGGGGAAAAAACATATGAGTAGTAGAGGAAGCAGGTGTAAAGCAGGGAGAGTAAATGAGACTAAGAAGGAGAAAAGAAATATTGTGAAGAATATACTGATAGAGCTCAAATAGTGGCTTATATTAATTAGATTGTTGGTGTGTACCAATTCATTGTCTGCTCCCACTATGGATCTTCTATCCCTTATTAATGTAAATAACTAAAGTATGAACTTTCCAAAGCTCCTGGTATAGAGTGAGCTTTCCAAAGGCTGCTGGTGCTGAGGGCCAAGTCATTACAACAGTGCAAAATCATATATTGCCTACAGAATAGGGCTGCAATTTCTTAACATGGTATGTAAGTTCCTCTAAAATATATTTATTCTGATGCCTGATAAAAAAAAAACAAGTGTTTATTCTGAGAATGTCAAAGGTCTTCTCTGTTTTGGGAAGACTATTGGAAAATGGATTTATTGAGGAGGAAATGTTAGGAAGATATTGAGGATAAACTAAATGCAAGTCCATGTCTTTCATATAGATTATTTCATTTCAACCCTTACATAACCCTCTAAGGGAGACTTCCATAGCAATTCCACGTTGGAGATTAAAAACATGGGTGTTCTGAAAGATTACACAGGATAGAACAGGAACTCGAGTTCGATTATTTTAGCTATCTGTCCAATGCTCACACAAATTCCTTCTACAGTACTTGGGAATCCAAACAAGCTGGCAATGTCTCTATCATCTACACAAATTCAAGTTTAGATGGGGCAATGTGTGGACCTTAGATATTGTCAGCAGAAATAGCGCAGTTCTGCTGCTGAGAAGAGAGATAATCATTAGTATCAGTAAAGACGGCTAAATTCAGCTGGTTTCAAAATTTCCTTACCTAAGTGGTGACTGAGATAAGAAAAAGTCTGCTTTTTTGGAACACATTAATATTAAGTCCTTCTCAAATCTGGGCCAGCAGCGGTAGATTAACAAATGTGAACAAGGATAGAAAATAGACCAGTAAAATTGGTTGTTGAATGACAGATGCAGGATGCAGCAGAGGAGACAGACAGGCTGGAGGAAAAATACAGAAACCAGAGAAAAGGAAATCAAATGACAGAATGATCTCATACAAAACAAAGAAATGTGAAGTGTATGTATTCCAGAAACTAAAGAACCGTTGTTAACCTATATAGGGAAGGTATGATCTTGTTCAGACAAGACATTGCTCTAACCTAACCAGCATGACCTCTGAGGATCCCAGCAGGAATCGGGATATAACTGGGACTATGATGCTTTCAATTATTCAGTGGAGTTTATAAATTACCTGGGGAAAGAAAAGAGATTTTCATATGTATTTCTCAGAGTTTAAACTCAAGCCAATCAATAAAGGTTGGGACAAGGCAAGGTGATGGTCTTGAAAGATCCGTGCACTCTACTAAACAGGAGTTGGGGGACAGGGAGGGAGGGAGAGAAGAAGAAGAGGGAGATGGAGGTGTGTAGGCAGGTCAGTGAAGGTAAAGGGCATTGGAGAAACATGGAGCTAATAGGAATGGTGATAGTTAACATTCCACACTCCTTTCAGCTTTGTAGTACTTTTTGTATTCATTTGCCAGAACTAATGTAGTGTAGTATAGGTTGGGGCATTGAGGATTGGCTTTATTAATTTCTAGTTACAAATGCAGGCCAGCTTTTCTAATTTCTATGTCAGTTTCCTTATCTATAATTTGCTGTAATTGTCTTATATCACTTTTACTACCTTAATTTTTGAGAATTAAACCCAGTCAATGTATATGATATGCATAGAACTGAAAAGGCAAATGCCAAATGACATGTGTCATTTTCTTTTTACCCCTCTACATATTGTAGGGTAGATACACTGAGGATAAAATAAAACTGAAGCTGAAGGAATAAAATTACTTCAGTGATATACAGAAATTAATGTATATAAGCTAGTGGAGGAAACATTTACTTACAAACGAAAGGACTTCAAGGCCTAGAGAGATGAAGGGACAAGCATTCCTTGTGTGATTGGAGGCAGAGAGGTGATTAAGACAAGAAGGAGAGACAAAGCTAGTGATTCTGTTTGTCAAGTGACTGGGTGGGTAAAAAACAAAAACAAAACAAAACAAAAACACATGAGGAGACAAGATGGAAAAATTGGCTAACGGGCAGATTAGAGAGGGAGATGAATAACAGCCTGGGTTATCAGACTTAATTGCGTAAGTAGAGGGGAGACTTTGCAGACTTCTGAGGAAATGCATCACTTTAGTGGAACTGTTGTTTAAGAAAAAAATTTATGTCACATATATGATAACTTAGAGATGGCAGTGGGCATGGGATAATTTAAAGAATAGTCATTCATTCAGAGGTATTTGCTCAAGTCTAGGAGAAAAGTAGTGTTTTTTCTTCTTTAATGTTTCAAGGTATTTTGCAAAACAGGTTCATGAAGAGCCTAAAAGAATAAATAAAATCAGTTAATCCCTATATGTAGTTTCGATATATTGTTGCCACAGCCGGAATTGTTTTCTGCTGAAACATCTAATATTTAAGGCAAAAATGGAATGAAACTAGAGAACAAATAGACAAAAACTTCTGCAGTACAGTTATTTCTTTTTCTTTCAAGATTTTCTTTAAATTTAAGTGATTTAGCATACAGTATAGTATTCGTTTTAGGGTAAAATTTAGTGACTCAGCAGTTGCATGTAACACCCAATGTTCATTACATCAGGGGCCCTCCTTAATGTGCATCACCCATTTAGCCCATCCCTCCACCTACCTCCCCTTCAGCAACCCTCAGTTTGTTCCCTGTAGTTAGGAGTCTCTTAAGGTTTGCCTTCCTCTCTTTTTTTATCTTATTTTTTCCTTCCCTTCCCCTATGTTCCTTTGTTTTGTTTCTTAAATTCCATGTATCAGTAAAATTTTATGGTATTTGTCTTTCTCTTTCTGACTTATTTCACTTAGCACAAATACCCTCTATTTCCATCCACCTTGTTGCAAATAGCAAGGTTGCATTATTTTTGATGTATGAGTAATATTCCATTATATATGTATATACCAAAAGTTCTTTATTCATGCAGTAAGTGTATTTCTAAATGTGACTTTGTTTATTTTATATTATGAAGATACAGATTTGGACAGCTGAAGTAATCTAATAATTGTGCAGAGGTGAGCCCACCATGACATCTGACTCTAGCTTCTGTTTTTCATTGGAAATCCTACTGTTACATTGCCAGTTCTTGTGAAATGATTCTTATAAACCCTTCTTTGTTCCTTTGTATTTCTTCCTCAGTACTGAAACTAACTGGCTTTGTATTTCAGTGTCTGTCCATCCCATTCTCAGTCCTTCTTCCAGCCTGCCAAAAGGATCATTCCCATGGAAGGCAACTTCCCTATTTCCCCTTTCCTTCTTTCCAATCGAAAGAATACCTTCCATGACTTGTAGGATAAGTGTAAGGAAGCTAATATTTATCATGGGTTTGTAATATCAGTTTGGAAAAGAGGATGCCAGAGATTATTCATTTGGGAAGGAGGTGTAACACAGTTGGGATAATTCAAAGTCTGATCATTCTACCATAAACTATTAACTGCAGCAAAATGATGAAAATTAAAACCAAACAACGTGTCTCCCAGTGTTTTGTTTGTGTTATGTTAACTGTAGCATTTCAACATGTCTTAGAGACATTCATATGGTCCTTTGTTTATCTGAAATTGTTTAAGAATGCACTGTTGAAACTGAAAAAAAAATAGTGTTTATAGATGATTATCACACACTGCCATCATCTAGAGAGTATTGGGTTAACACAAATATTAACAATAGTTCTTCTAAAATTGAGATGACAGTTTTCTTATCAAAGAATTAAGACTGCATTTATAATTATTTCAAAATACACTGCATGTAATAATATAAGAAAAATGGTTAGAAGATATACATATTAGGAGAAATGAAATTATTATTTTTCAGGTATTTCCCTAAACATCTGTGAGAACCAAATAAACCTACAAAAACTTTTTAATAAGCTTAATAGTACTAGCAATAATTAGATAGAAAATGTGTAAGAGTGAAAATATTTTTACCTACTCTTAACAGTAAAATATTTCAAAAATAACTTATAAGGCCAAGTGTAAAACTCATATAAAGAGGATATATTGTAAAATTTGGGGGGAATTTAGGACACCTAGGTGGTGCAGTTGACTAAGCCTCCGATTCTTGGTTTTGGTTCAGGGCTGTGAGATTGAGCCCCATATTGGGCTCCAGGCTCAGCATGGAGTCTGCTTGAAACTCTCTCAATCTCTCCCTTCCCCCTCCCCCCTTGCTGTCTCTATCTTTCTTTCTCTCTCCCCCTAAAACAAATAAATCTTTAAAAAAAGTTTGGGGGGGGGATATTCAATAAAGACTGGGAAGAATGAGTCTTATAAAGATATTATTGGTCTTCAAAATCATATATATACCATTCTAAACCACCTATTTTGTATTATGTGTGTTTGGGAATACTTATATATTTATATATTTTTAAATATTTATTAATTTATTTGAGAGAGTGAGAAAGCAGGGGCAGAAGGCAGAGAGCAGAAGGAAAATGAGAGAGTCCTCAAGCAGACTCCCCACAGAGCGTGGAGCCTGACATGAGGCTTGATCCCAGGATCCTGAGGTCATGATCTGAGACAAATCAAGAGTTGGCTGCTTAACTGACTGAATTATGCAGGTGCCCCAAGAGTTATATATTTTAAAGATTTGTGGTGAGTGTAAGCTACCATACCACATATTTTAAAAATATTTAAAATCTGTTGTATACCTGACATAATATAGCATTTTATGTCAACTATATTTCAGTAGAAAAAAAAAAAGATATATGAAATCTAAAACACCACAGCCTCCTGCAGAAAAATGCAGATAAATATACAGGTTCTAATTTAGTATATTATAAAGATACCATTTTTAATCTGTGAAGAAATGATAGCCTATGCAACAATTGGTGGTGAGACAAAAAGCCTAAATTATACCAACTTATTTTTAGGAAGTAATCATAGATATGAGCAAAGATTTAGAAATATAAGAATGTTAATTTCAGTTCCCTTTTAAAAATGGGAGCCAACTTAAATGTTTAAAACAAAGGACTAGTTAAATATATGCTTGTAGAATAAAATTATGTATTTTTTCAAAAACAATGCAAACGAATACATATGTAATATGTAAATATATTTGTAATATATTTAGTTTGAAAAAACACAAAATTATATCTACCATATGATATACTTTTAATTTGATTCTAAAAGAATCAAAACCAATATCCTAACAGCCATTACTTTGCATATAATGGGAATTTCTAGGTAATATTTAATTTTTATGGTTATTTTTTATACCTATATTTTTAAAAATCAGATTGTTGCAATGAATATTATTTTGCACCTAGAAAAAGACAATGGGAACTATGCAGTATAAAGACTCATTCAAATCATAGGCTTCTACAAGTTATCATCTTAAAGCAATGATTTATTTCCTGAGTTGCTTGTTCCTCTGCTTTTATTTTGGAGAATGCTATGAAGACTCTTCTTCCAACACCAGATTGATAGCTAATGCTGTGCTGTTCGCTTTACTCCTCACAGATCCTCAGTGTCTGATACAGTCTCTCACAGGCCGCAGAACATCCATAAGGGCTGAAAGGCACAATCCCTTGAGAAACCTGACTTTTTCGTAAGGTTTTTCAAGGAATGTCCTTTGTTTTCTTTTTCTTAGCTCTTCCGTTTTTAATTCTTTCTTCCCTTCAGATACTGTTTCCCTGGAGCTTTGAGAAAATTGCATTTCTCCCCTTGCAAAGTGCCCTTTAGAGAAGAGTGAACTCACAGGACCCCGAGTGTGGCAGCATCTGTCTTCTGCAGCCCCAAATCATTTATGGAAGGATTTACCTGCTATTAGATTTTCCTTCCATTCCAGGCCATGAGTCAGTAAACTCCAAATGTGGCCATAGTGAAGAAATTTCTTTCAACTCGAGTTTGAGGGGGAGAGGAGACCATCTGTTTTCCCCTAGGATGATCTTTTTGTTAAGGATGTACAGCCTGTCATGGAACTTTACTTGAGTCCATTTGTCTTGCCCAGGCTTCCCTTCAGTCCCTTTGCCTTAGTCCGGTATCCTGCTCACTTGGGTTCCAGCCTCGAAGCCCAACCTCCTTGGTAAGAGCTTTGGCCCTTCAAGGAGGGTTTGTTGTTGTTTTTTTTTATTTCCCTGGTTTCTCTTCCCTGCAAAATTCCTGTTAGCTCTTTCATTGGCTACAACTAAGCTCATTCTCTCTAGTCTAACTCAGGCCCTATAAGAGTATTTTTCCTTTCAGTTAGTAGACTCTACTGAGCATCATTTTTGTGCTTGGAACTGCACGAAATGTCTCTGCTCACTACTGTGAAGTTGAATCCCTGGAAGGTTGAGCTCAGTTTAGTGACTGGCTTGGTTTCTTTGAGGTCTCTACATGGACCAAAAGTTTGGTGGTTGTTGTTTTGGCCCTGCTAGCATGCCCTACAGCTATGTTTATCTATTTGGATAAGAATAGTCTAACTATGTCATCAACTCCTCAAATTCCCTTGACTGAAAAATAGTCCTTCCTTGATCTATAGATCCTAAGTGCCCATGCAAAACTTTGTCATATTTGAAATAAGCAATTTCCATTCCTGAAAGTATATAATTCATGAATTTCATGGTTATACAGATAGTTATTTAAGCTAAAATACTGAAAATGAATCCTACAAGGCCTCCTTGTATTAACCCTTCTTATTCGGTCTACTGAATTTGGCCAAAATTATCTAATATATTTCAAATGCATACACCTGATTCTAACCTTATTGCCATGTTGGTAATTAGGGTTTTGGGTTTTTTGGGGGGTTTTTTGGTTATTTTCATTTTTATTTTTGCAATGATCTTTTTTTTAAAGATGTTGTTTATTTATTTGACAGAGAGAGAGAGAGACAGTGAGAGAGGGAATATAAACAAGGGGAGTGGGAGAGGAAGAAGCAGCCTTCCTGCTGAGCAGAGAGCCCAATTCAGGGCCTGATACCAGGACTTGAATTCCAGGCAGATGCTTAACAACTGAGCCACCCAGGTGCGCCTTGCAATGGTCTTATAAACAGTCTTGTTGACTCCAGTATTTCCAACCCCAATGCATACTCAATATTGGCACCAACATAATAGTTTTGTGTTATATCTTTGTTTTAGTGATATGGAATTTATTTTTTTGTGTAAGTGCATAGCTTTTTAAAAAAAAACTTTATTTTAATAGTAGAGCTAATTAACTTTCAATTATGGTGGATTTAAACAAAAAATCATTTGTTAGTATAAAATTGTTTATAGTAATCTGTTATCACACTATGTATTTCTATGGTTATCCGTTATATTGTTTTCCATTTCTCATTGTGGTTTTTGAGACTTCTTTTTTTTTTTTTTCCCTTAGTTAACATAGTTAAAGTACTGCCAATTTTGTCTATTTTTTGGAAAAACTTGTGATTACTTTCACTGTTATGTTCTTTATTATGATATCTATTTTACTTATTTCTGATTTTTCTTTGTTATTTCCTTCCTCTGCTAAATTTCAGCTAAGTTTCTTCTTTTTCTAGTTTCTTGTGGTATAATGTTATTTATTTGAACTTTTTTCTTAATATAAGCATTTACAGCATAAATTTCACTTTAACATCAGCTTTAGATGCATCCCAAATGATTTGGAATGTTGTGTTTTCTTTTTCTTTTGTTTTGAGACGTATTTTGATTATTCATTTGATTTCTTTTTTGGCAGTAGTTTGTTGTTTAATGTTTATATATTAAATATTTATTATTTACATTGAAAAAATAAAAAATCATCAAAGAAAGATTTTTTTTTTTTAGCGATGATGGTCTCCTACTACTTGTCCACAGGAATATCTTTGAAAACATTTTCACACTCATGCTCACATTTATTTTCGGTGGTCAGAGATTCATGATAGTGTTATAACAAGTTGTTCTTTACAAATAAACTTAATTTATAAAATTTAGCCCTTCAGAAGATAAAGAGAACTAAGATACTATAGATTAATCCTTTATTTTATAAATGGAGAAATGAAAGTTCAAAAACTGAATTATTGTCTCTAGTCAGTCATTCTCTAAGATATATAAACTCCCTGAGGTCAGGAACTACATTTTGTTGGACATTATATTTTCACCACTTAGTCCAAAATTTATTTATTCACATTTGCTAAGTGAATGGAGAAATATCTTCATTGTTATAGAGGGGTGGAGATCTGAATAATAATATATATATAATCATATATATATAATATATATTATATAAACACATATAATATAGTAATAATTACATATATAATTATAATTATTATTATTATCTCAGACATCCAGATAAATGCTATCTCCACCAAAAATAGGAACCATGTATTATGGACTTATCTGAGTGATTGGGTGACAGGCAGATTCTATTTATATTACATGTATTATTTTGAAAGTTGTGCTCAAAAATGATTGATTACCTTTTTAAATCCTATGTTGATAGGTATTATTATAACTTTCTTTGTTTTATAGGTGGAAAAAGTGAGGCACAGAGAGAATGAGTCCATTCCTGCAAAGGTCACACTTTTAGGAAGTAATAGAATTAAATTTGAATCCCAGTAATCAGAGACTAGAACTGGTATTCTTAATCTACACTGTGCCCCAAATATGTTCAGAGCTGCGCAGTAAAAGGTCTCCTATGGTGGACGATTAGAATACCCATCAAATTGCATTTTATTCTTGACATAAATAAGAAAATTTAGGGGTTTCAAGTTCAACTTCTTATATGTTGTAATATGAGAAACAAAATTAATTTCATGAAAATCTAAATGGTTCTAGAAACCATGCCTAAAATTGAGATGATACTTCTTTTCATCAGAAGATCATAGGACAATTCACTTTACCATTGAAAATCCTTCATTTTTAAGTGAGAAAGCCAAACAGAAGTGATGACTTTTCAGCTGAATTAATTTTTATTTCATACTTTTAATTTTGTCCTTTAGAAGAGAGTAAGAGTAAAACATTCACTTTACCTGGAACAATTCAGAGCTGCATTTAATTTTGAATGGAGAGCTAAGATGAGGGGATAGATAAAATTTTAATTTTTCTGACTTTGATATTTCCCATTTGGAATCCTTAGCAATACCATTTCATATCCAGATTTCCTTGACTTTAAAATTATTTTGAGCAGAGATTTATTTACTAAGGTTAGAGTAGAGATTGCGACGATAATTTAAATAATTGAATGCAGGACTACAATCACCTCCAAATATAACATACAAACATTTCTCAGAAGGATGTCTTCTGGAAACCTAGCAAAAATACAGTTCTTCACATAAAACATTTACTGTGCCTAATCAAAGAAACACAGATTTAAAAATAAGTAATGCAGTGTTCAGACATCCAGAAAAGTGATGCTTAGCATTTAGAAGGATGGGGTACCAGGCATCTGAAGAAAACTGGCAGCTAGAAGAAATGGGGTTGAGTATGTACACTTCCACTTATTGGCTATGTGACTTGTCTGAATCTTAGTTTTCTATCAGTAAATAAGATTTTGTCTGGTACGGATTAGATAAGTAAATTTATAGTAGATTAAGTATTAAGTAAATAAATAAGTAGATTTCTAAAAGATTAGGTCACTATAAATTAGAAAACTATGTCTAGAATTTTCCATATCCATGAAATTTCCCCTTTCTTCTTGCTACTGGAGAGCTTCTGCCATGTAAAGTTCAGGTGGAATCTTAATAGGAATTAGAACAAGCAGATAACGTGCCTTAGG
Organism: Mellivora capensis; assembly: GCA_004024625.1. Classification (NCBI taxonomy): domain Eukaryota; kingdom Metazoa; phylum Chordata; class Mammalia; order Carnivora; family Mustelidae; genus Mellivora; species Mellivora capensis. The sequence goes on from PISX010001044.1 coordinate 67,199, forward strand.
ATGTTTCCTTTTTTCCTGTGCAGTTTTCAAATAAAAGGCTTTAAAATTACTTAATTAAGAGTGCTGATATGAAAGCCAAGTATGTGTTTACCAAAATTTCTGAACCATAACACTGTCTTGACCTATCTGTTTTCAGTTTACACTTGAAACTGAGTTAGTCACAAAGAGGCTTGAAGTAGTTTCTTATTAAGGTTGACAAATGTAAAAAAAAAAAAAAAAATGAAGTTAGAAGAGATTCCCTTTTTGTCAGTCATGACCTTTTGCTGTCTGATTTAGTCTGAGAGCTTTCCAGCTGGAGTGCCTACTCCACCCTCAAGAGGCCTGTGCGTCTATGTAAAGTCATTTATTTCTGAAATGCACTTGCCTCCTTTCATGTCTGGAGGGGACCATCTTTCCTCTGGCCCCAGTGAGTGTGATTTAATTCTTTTTGGATAGCTCTTTGTTTAAACGTCAGTGGAATACTACAAGGAGCAGTATTGAGGCTCTAACTCAATAGAATATTTTCACAGGCTTCTGCAAAACATTGCCCCTTGGTAGAGTATCATTAGCTCTAAGAAACTCTGAGAGTTTCTTAGATGTACATACAAGATGTACATACAAGTTGTAGATGTTCAACAAATATGCGTACTGCCAGATTGATCCTGTATATTCTTGTCTCTGTTCTTTTTGATGCCTTAGGTAATAAATTCCACTAAATATTTAGTAACTTTTTGTTGAGTCAAATAAAACCACATATAACATTGACCGCTTGATTATTAGTCCAAAAACACTAATTTACATGAAAATATTGTTTAACTACAAATATATTTCCATATAACATCATTCATTGAGTCCTAACTTTGTGATAAGAATTCTGTAAATCGTTAGGGGTGCCTGGGTGGCTCAGTGGGTTAAAGCCTCTACCTTTGGCTCAAGTCATGATCCCAGGGTCCTGGATCAAGCCCCATATTGGGCTCTGCTTAGCAGGGAGCCTGCTTCCTCCCCTCTCTCTGCCTGCCTCTCTGCCTATTTGTGATCTCTGTCTGTGAAATAAATAAAATCTTTAAAAAAAAGAATTCTGTTAATTGCTCAAGGAAAAATCCTATAAAATAAGATGTGATTTCAGTGTAAGATGATCATACTGTAGATGATGTAAGAACTAAGCACCCCCACATAATGATTATGCAATATGCACTATATGATAACATTAATAAACTTCATGCCAAGAAGTAATGTCTCTTTTGGAGTATTCAAGAAAAAAATGGAAACAGGAGATGGTGTTAGAGCTGAGTCTGAAGAGTTGTCCTTGTTGGACTAAAGTAGGCCTTCACCTGTTTGGTGAGCAGCAAGTAAGTGCAGAGGCATCTGATTGGAAAAGAAGTTGACATATTGAGCAACCAGTTGATAAAACTTTCTTGAGATGATTATATGATCAAAGCATTTAGAGAAGTAGATCAGATCAGGAAGATTAAGGTCTACGAATAGCCTTCAATTATAAACTAAGTGCGCCTGGGGCGCCTGGGTGGCTCAGTGGATTAAAGCCATTGCCTTCGGCTCAGATCATGATCCCAGGGTCCTGGGATCGAGCCCTGCATCGGGCTCTCTGCTCAGCGGGAAGCCTGCTTCCTCCTCTCTCCCTGCCTGCCTCTCTGCCTACTTGTGATCTCTGTCTGTCAAATAAATAAATAAAATCTTAAAAAAACAACCAAACTAAGTGCGCGTGTGTGTGCATGTGTGTGTGTTGAGGAGGGGCAACAGATGATAACTCTGTTATTTCTGAAAAAGATGTTTCTGAATGAGGAAAGCATGGCAGTAAGCAGAGAATTTATTAGAGGGCAGTGATAATTTTCTAGGTCCGATACGGTAAAAGTGTGACTGAAATTTCTAAATTAATAGCATAAAGACTAAAAATAAAACAAGGGGCTCCTGAGTGGCTCAGTCAGTTAGGTGTCATGATCCCAGGGTCCTGTGATCAGACAGAGCCCCATATCTGGCTCCCTGCTCAGCGGGGAGCCTGCTTCTCCCTCTCCCTCTGTTGCTCCCCCGCTTGTGTGCGCTCTTTCTTTCTTTGTCAAATAAATACATAAAATCTAAAAAAAAAAAAAAATACATAAAATCTTTTCTAAAAAAGCATTTTTTTCTTAAATGACCTAGAGCAGTGGTTTTCAGACCAGTGGCATCAAATATAGAGGTACTGAATCTGAAACTCTGGCAGAGGAGGGATGGTAGCAGTTTGTATTATATATCCCCCCAAAGATCTGATGTACTTCTAATTTTAAGAATTATTGGCTGAAATTTTGTAATGAATTGTAAGGGTTTCTCTTTCTGTGTCATTCAAATGCTCACTCACCTACGTTTATTAACATGATTCATTGAGTCTAAGGTACTACTGGGTTTAAGATGCAGTGTTACTTTATGTATTGTTAAAAATGCTGCCAATTAAGCCAATTCATGCCATCAATTTTAAGACGCAACCCAATTTCAGAAGTCTTAAAATTTAAAAATGTCCATCTTATAATTTATAAAACATGTTGTCTTGGCTTCCATGATACCATACTGAATAAAAGAGGTGGTGTTTCACCGATACACCAACCTATTCCTATGCTTATTCTCATCAAACTTTGAACCATAACTATATGAAACCTGTATTCATTTCTTTAATTTTGTTTTAAACTGACACTTCATGTTTCTACTCTTTTCTTTTCACTAATAGGTTATCTGAATCTAAATTGTTGGAATCTGTCTCTATTTTTCCCACATGAGTAAAAAGGTAAAAAATAAAAAATAAATTAAAAAAAAAGGTAAAAAGTAAAAAATCTTTAGGGAATTGATATGTAGGTATTGGTAATAATTACATTTTACAGAACTAAGAAACATTTTTTGGGAGGAAGGGCAGGTTTCCCTTTCGACTAATACCTTCCACACCCCACCGTCGGTATACTGCTCCAGTTACTACAGACATATCTGAGAATAAAACATGATATGCCTATATTTCAGTATTCCCACAAAGTGTGTTAGTGATCTTTAGGGTGTTTGGAAATGTCTGGGTCACATAAAATTTTGCAAGCACATCTGTCTCCTGAAAATTCTGCTCTTACCCTCACCCCAGGGGAGAACATGGCCATCCTATACCCATATTTTCCTCATAGTTTTCTCCCATTAACTTCTGAGGTTTGCTCTTTTCCTATCTTTCATTCCCCTTTGTCTCTTTTATATTCTGTACAGGTAATTCTGCCAGATGAGAAGCAGTCCACACTTCTAACTTTGATGTACTACATTTTCCTCAGGCCTGAGCTTAGTGTGGACTGAGAAATACCTGCAGGCTGCAGTACATACATTTGGGAGTCATCTGAGACCCAGTAACTGGAGACAAATGGAAACCAAAATATGGATATAGTCTAAATAAGCCACCAATCCTAAAGGATTAGAGAGAACAAGAAACTGTAAACATAAGAACTGGGATAAAGAGAGAACCAAGTTAGTTGAGGAGTCTGAGGTAGTCCTGAGCCAACGGGGATGCATAGCTGTTGGTGATGGGGCTAAGTACCTCCACTCTGGTCAGGTAAAATAAAGAGATGAAAGTTCTATATCCACTTTTTACACTGAGCATAAATAAGTGATTTGCCTAAATTTACTAGGTTAGTCTATAGCTCAGATGAAGCTTCCGGCCAGGACTTTTGCCCCACAGCAGCAGTATGCCACATCTAACACTAGTGAGCGAGATTACAGAATACTTTCCCAACAACTGTTAATCCAACAGAGATCTTGCAGTTAAGAAATGTGAAAAAGTTAAAAGATGTTAATTAATCAAAAGCAGAACTACATTGTTTTAGTATAGTGTATATATAAAATAATGTAAAGTTACTTATTCTCTAAGAATCACTTTTTTCCCCCATAGAAGATGGGGAAAAAGATTTCTTCACTCCTACTTCTTTGTTTAATGCAAAAGAAAACCCCCAAAACAAACAAACAAAAAACCAGAAAGCAAAACAACTTGTAAAATATAAATGTTATAGAAATGTGAGACATAATAAATATCATTATCATTTAACAGGAACTAGACTAAATGTTTCCTTGAGTTGGTTACACACACACACAAACACACACACACACACACACACACATGCACACACGGTTGCCCCTGGTGGTGACTTTTTTTTTTTTTCCTTTTGGTGACTTTGAAGCACAGTCTTCAGTACTTACCCACCCTTTATAAACATTCTAAATCTGGTGAGTCAATTAACTTCTCTAAAATCCAGTTTTCTCATCTGTAAAATAGTAATAGTACAAGTATCTATGCTGTAGGAAGTTATTAAAGATTAAATAAAATAAAGAAAAAATAAGATAATGTAATTACTATTTAATATATCATCTGTAAATCCTTAGGTTAGTCTAATGCCATGGCTGTTAGAAACTATACATTTGGTGGAAAGTACAACATACAACATTTGCAAACCATCGGCTGTACCTTGGCTGGAGTTCTAGGTGTTTGAAAAAAATTATTGGGTGGTCACAACAAATCTGCACATTGCCTATTAATGTCTTTATTTTATGGATGACTAACCAAAGCACAGAGAGTATAACTCACTTGTCCAAGGTCAAAAGGCCTATAATTGGAAGAGAAACGAATGGAACACCAGTTATTAGGACTTCAAGGCTCTTGCTTTTTTCACAATGTACCCCAACTGAAGGACAGCATAAAAGCAACTAGATTTGTTAGTCAAGGACCTGTTACTATAATTACTTTCCATGGTTTTATTTTTGTATTTGTCTGAGCTTCATTCATACTAAACTCAACTTAGAAATGTTTCTAAAGAAAGACAAAGCTTGGTGTTAATATTGCTCATACTTACCATGGAAGGAAGACTTTTCCTGCATAGGAATGGTAATTTTATTTCTGCCCTTAAAATGAGAAATAGGTCAACCTACTTACTTATTGCATTTCTTAAATCATCTTCTGGGGTTTTGGCAGTTTAAGGCTTATAGGTCTTTTCTTGGCTATCTTCCTCTAAATCTCTTAAGGGATCATAGATATTCTATGCACATCCAATCAAATATTTATTAAAGAATATATAATATAACTGTAAATTTATTGTAACATTTTTCTTCTAAGGAGTTCAGAACCCTATGGCATAAATTACCTCATTTATCTTCATATACATTCCCAAGGGAAGAGCTTGGTAGTATTACCAGCTCAGATTAAAAATAAATGGGCAAGTATAAGCCAGTTGTTCAGTTAGTCAGTCTATCATCGGGATTGACGGGGTTTTCACTCTTTTCAGGTAACTCTGCTGGAAGCAGTAACCATGCTGTGTTCTGGGGAGCAACATGTCAGAACAAGGCTAGTCTGGGTGAAAACCTGAAGTGGCTCAGGGGGCCTCAGTTCACATTTCTCTGGTCATCTGCCTATTTGCCCAGCTAGTGATGAAACAGTAACATAGGTCCTTGTCTCTGTTTGAGAAGTGATCAGCCATTGTTTTGTCACACCACCTCATGCTTCAAGGCTCAGATGAATTATTATTTTATCTGTAAGACCTTTTTTTTTAATCCCAGAATTTATTTAATATTATTTATCACAAAGGCTCAACTGGAAACTTGATTAAAAAAACAAAAACACAAATAAAATTGACAACACAGCTTAAAATACAGTCATATAGAAATAAAGGAAAGACAGAACATGTAAGGAAAAGCTAAAAAGACAACACAAGGGATGAGTCAGGGTTCTTGGCTGGAGAGCTGCTTTGAGTTTGTTTCTTGCAGATACTTTTTAAAGGTTATGGGTTTTTTGTTTTTGTTTTTTTTTGTTTGTTTGTTTGTTTTGGTTTTGGTTTTTGTTTCCAGAGCTCAGTAGCATGTGTCTTCAAAGGGCTGTGAATGTTGGGTTCTTCTAGCAGGCTCTGGATGGATAGCAGGATGGTCCTGACATACACAGGATGGACCACTTATCTTCCAGGATGTCCAGGCAGATGTCACCCTGGGTGTGGATGTTGGGGTCATAGCAGATGTGAGGAATTGTACCACGGATGTGCTTTAAGGATAGCCAGTGGGGAACTCCAGGGAGAGCTTATACCTCGGATCTTCCTATACTGTGCCCGCTGCTCCATGGATGATCCCTGCATTTGAAAAGATTGTCTGATTTAAGGAAGAGATAAATTCCTTTGTTACCAGGCATCATCAGCTCCTGCTGTAACCTCTTGCCCATGGAGCAGGCAGTGCTCCTGCTGCCTTGGCTCCTTTGCGGGTGGTGGCAATGCTGGTGGAGGCTGGGTCTAAGTTCTGGGAAGCCATCTGGGAGGTGCTGGCAGAGACACAGAACTTGGGGAGCATAACTTCAACTATAGGGCTGCAGGCCCTCATGTCCACTTGTAAGGCTTTTATTTCTCCTCAGCAGAGTTACTCATGTCTGTGTCTAGACTTATGACAATTCAATGTAGTGAATATTTCCAATGCAGTATATTGAATGAATGAATGTATTTTGTGTGCATCTTCTCCAAAAGATCAAGAGCTTCTTGATCAGGCCAAGAACTATGTTTTAGTTCTCTCTGGATCCTCAGCACAGATCACAAAGCCTGGCACACAATAGACAATTAGAATCAGTTTGTTTGTTTGTATGTTTATCTATTTATTAAGATTTTATTTACTTATTTGACAGAGAGAGATCACAAGTACGCAGAGAGGCAGGCAGAGGGAGAGGGGGTAGTAGGATCCCTGCTGAGCAGAAAGCCCAATGTGGGGTGATCCCAGGACCCTGAGAGCATGACCTGAGCTGAAGGCAGAGGCTTAACCCACTGAGCCACCCAAGCATCCTAGAATTAGTTTAGTAAATAACACAGGGAACTAGAATGCATACTTAATATATGAAGATTAGACTACAAACCTATTGCCTCTAGTTGCTGTTAAATCACATTCATCAGTGGGTTGATTTTCTGCTTCAAATGGCATCCTTCAAAAAATTTTTTGAGCCTTACTTTCACCTTGTATAAAAAGGGGAGGATGATACTTATTTTTCTTTATAGGATGCTGTGGGAAACAAATAGAATGAAGTGTATGTATTGGTTTTCTAGGGCTGCTATGACAAAATACCACAGCCTGCGGGATCAAACAACAGAAATTTATTTCCTCTTGTTCTGGAGACTAGAATTCTACGATCAAGGTGTCAACAGAGTTGATTTCTTCTAAAATATCTCTCACTGGTTTTTAAGTGGCCATTCTTTCTATTTGTCTTCCCGTGGTCTTTTTTCTGTGCGTGTCTGTGCCCTTATCTCCTCTTCGTATAAACCCATGAGTCATATTAGGTTAGAGCCTACACTTAACAACCTCATTTTACCTTAATTAACTCTGTGAAGACTCTTACCCCAAATACTGTCACATTTTGAAGTACTAGAGGTTAGGACTTCAACATAAAAATTTTATGGGGACACAATTCAGCCCAAAACATTATATAAAAGGTCCAATATGATACCTGCATGTAGCTGTCATTTTACTCATGGAATTATGATTACTATCACTTTTAGTCAAAGATTTCCAATAGATCACAAAATAGCTTTACTTGTTCCTGTTAAATAGCTCCTATGGGCTCTTGCTCAGCTTGCTTGAAAAGAAAAATGTGTAGACAGAGCACAAGCAATTCTAGCATGAAGTGCAAGGCAGAGGGAGAAAGATGAAGAATTATCCTGAAGGAAGTACTCCTCTGAGCTCATTTACAGATTTAGCAAAAGCTCTTCATAACTGGAAAAAGCAGATGACTGATTCAAAGAAGGTGATGCTATAAATGGTGGCAAATATTTTAAGAAGAAAAATGAAAGCACACGGAGGTCTACTTGGCATTCAGGAGAAGGGACAGTGAGTCGGATGCCAAGCATGAAAGGTATTAAAAAGGAACATTTTCATGAAAACCTAGCAGTCTAATTTGATGGGAAAAGAGTCATTAGCCACATGTCAACCTTGTGATGAGCTTCAAAGCCATCTTTCATGCACTCATCTTCCCTTCCATCCCCATTGTCCTTTCTCTCTTCTCTCCATTCCTCTATTTTTCTCTTGCTTTCTTCCACAAGAACGAATCGAATCCTTGTTACATAATAGGCGTTGTCAGAGTACAGTGGTATATACGAAGGTAAATAATATCCTCAAGGCAATTAATGTACAGATATAAATAGGCAATTCATATTGTTTGTGGTGGTTATATGAAGCCATCATAAACACTGAAGTAGTGAATACTGAACTGTTGTTCCCAAGGGAAATGCACACCACACACACCCGCACATCCCTGCAGGCACATGGCACATAGATTGTCACCTTAAATCCTAGAAATAACTCGGGTTGGTACGTTCTATTTTCTTAACCTTTCAAAAGAGAAAACAAAGTTCAGAACTCTTAAGTTATTTGCTTGAGGCCATCCTACTAACAGATGCAATAGATCATTGGAATTTAAACCCCATCCATCGAGCTGGAGTTTCGTATACTACAGTGCACTTCTCCCTACCATCTCCATTTTCTGGTCATGTAAATATATATACTTATATATATATTTATTATATATATTTATATTATATATACATATATATTTATAGAGAGAAGGGGAAGAGATGACCATATATATCCATATATTTGGATATGTATATTTATGCATCTCTTTATATATAATTATATATACATAGATGATACATATGGTATACTTTTATATCTGTTTATATATCAGATATATAAATGATTAAATACCATTGTAAAGATTGATGAGTAAAGTTAATTACAGCTAAAAGATCTATAAGATTCAGGGGTTTTATTGAAAATACTTCTAGCATTCTACACAGAAGAGTGATTACCCATACCTCCATATATAAGATCTCTCTCTTCTTAGGTGCCAAGAACAATTCTAGACTTTTAGTAAAAATTACTCTTTATATTAATCTTATAAAAGTGACCATATACTCTTCATTGTGATACCAGAAAACTAGAACTCAGAAAAGTCAACTTGTTAGAGACTGCACAGCCAGTAAATGGTAGAGTTGAGATTTGAACCTAGAATTCAGTAATCTAGACTAGTACCCTTCCTGATCTCCCATAAGCAGATGTAGAATAACACCTTCCTGGATGAGATCTCTTCCTCTTGCCTCTGACTCGTACATCCTCATCCTGAAAGAACAAGGAATGGCAGTCAGAGAAACCAGAATTTGAAGAGGACAAAATGAGTGTTCTTAGGAAGGTAAAAGCAGAGAATGAGGGCTAGGTAGGCATCTAAGTGTGCCCACTTAGATATTCATCTCAAAGGAGAGAGGATTTACAGAGAAGGTATTTCTGAGAGGAGTGTTTTGAAAGACAAAGGAAATTCAATTAGTCAATTGGTCAATAAAAAAAGACATGACTAGCAGGTAGAACAATTAAAGCAAGAAGGCAGGGAGTGAGACAGTCTTCACAGAAGCTGAACTTTAGGGCCGTGGGTGTGGGAGAGCATGTACAACTGGCTGTTCTTGGCTCAGTAGGAGTCTGAGGGTGAGGTGACACCAAAACAAATGTGGTCAGTATGGAGAAAGCTAGTGGATGGAAATGGGTTTTGAATGTTAGGATACTAGGTTTGGATATTTTCTGAAGCAATAAAATACATTATTATTTAAATTTTTAAGGAAGAAAACTAAGTTCCAACAGCCAGAGTTTAAATAGTTTACCTGAGGAATTCTTATTAAGAAGTTTGGGAGGGATGCCTGGGTGGCTCAGTTGGTTAAGCATTTGCCTTTGGCTCAGGTCATGATCCCAGAGTCCTGGGATCTGGGATCAAGTCCTGCATTCGGCTCCTTGCTCTTTGGGGAGCCTGATTCTCTCTCTGCCTGCCACTCCCTCTGTGTGTGCGCTCTCTCTCTGACCAAAAAAAAAAAAAAAAAAAAAAAAAAAAAGTGGTCTGGGAAGATAAGATAAAAACAGAGAGAGGGGCCAAACCATAAGAGACTCTTAACTATAGCAAACAAACTGAGGGTTGCTGAGGGGTGGTGTGTAGGGGGATGGGGTAACTGGGTAATGGGCATTAAGGAGGGCATTTGATGTAATTTGAGCCCTGGGTATTATATTCATCTGATTAGTCACTGAACTCTAGCCCTGAAAACTAATAGTAGACTGTATATTTACTAAATTGAATTTAAATAAAAATTTTAAAAATTAAAAAGTATGGGAGGCAGTGCAGTGTAGATCCCAGAACTCTGACTCTAGATCTCAAATTCTATTATAGAGGGGCGCCTGGGTGGCTCAGTTAAAGACTCTGCCTTCGGCCCAGGTCATGATCCTAGGGTCCTGGGATGGAGCCCCACATCGGGCTCTCTGCTCAGCAAGGAGCCTGCTTCCCTTCCTCTCTCTGCCTGCCTCTCTGCCTACTTGTGATCTCTGTCTGTCAAATAAATAAATACATAAAACCCCTGAGGGGGAGGAAATTCTATTATAGAATATGTTCAGTAATAATAATAGATTCTTACTTTAATAAAGAAAAAAGAAAGATTTATGACCTATCTTGTGTTAACCACAAAAATTAAAGTATTTACAAGGATCTGTTGCCTGGAAATTATGTCTGTTATTTCCATAATTGCTTTGCAATGCCATTAATAGGGAAGAAATAAAATAAAATAACATAAAATAGAGTATGAAAAAAGCTTCAATTTTCATAAAGCTGGGATTAAAACATTTTTTCACCTGAAAATATAATGTTAGTTCTCCTGGGACTATCTCTGCATTGTTATTACTGTGTTGTCTTGTTTTGGTTTCATTTTCCCATTTCTCAGTCACGGTGAAATTCTTTTAACAATATTTGATAAGAAAAGACATTCCCAGTCCTTAAAGGACACACATGCAAAAGCCAAGACAAGTGAACCTGAGGGACACATGGACACATGTATTGCACTGAGTAGGGAAACTTTTTTTTTTTTAAGATCTTTTTTATTTGTCAGAGAGAGAGAGAGAGCACACACACAAGCAGAACGAATGGCAGGCAGAGGGAGAAGCAGATTCCCAGCCGAGCAGGGAGCCCAATGTGGGGCTCAATCCTTGGGATCATGACCAGAGCCCAAGGCAGACCCTTAACCGGTTGAGCCATTCAGATGTCCCTGAGTAGGGGGAGTTTTAATATGTCAAAAATGTCATATCTGAAGTTAGGATGGAGAAAGTCCTACACTCTCTGTAGGACTCTCGTTGTAATCTCACCTGGATCATCCGTCTGTATATTATCACCCCGTAACATTTAGAGCTCTGTGCTGAGCTGCGGGTGATCAGCTGGCTAATCGCTCCTAGAATCACAGCTGCTTGTTTGGAATAGGAATTCTCTCTGGTATAAATATTAGTAGAAATGACTGTGAATAAATCAAGGGGAATTAACAAACAGTGTTTCGTCCAGAAATGTGTCCATTGCTCTATTGCATTCATTATTTAAATGGTGACCTTTTGGCAGAATATTGTTTAATAAATAAGTCAGTATTTTGAAGGTATATATGGTTCTCTGGTATATAGTGAGGCAAGCCAGGATGTCTATGGAATAACTGAAGAGTTAGGTGCAAATTTCCTTGTATTTATATATTTATGTATGTTTTATATTGTTAAAAACAGCATGGATGTTAAGAAAAATGACTGGGTTTGAATTTTGACTGGCTGTTTGTGGTTGTGTGACATTTGACCTCAAATGTCAAGCCTATTTCCTGAACCGTAAAAGGGAAGCACCAGTGCCTACTTCAAACTATAAAGATTGTATGGGAGTATGTATCACTTTAAACTTACTGCTGGTTATACTTGTTTTTCAGCTACCCTAGTAACAACAAAAATATGTTATTTTCACAAAGTGCAACATTTTATATAGTCAGATTTAAGATATCTGATGCCCGGATTTAGAAACACGCATTTGAAGTATACCACACCCATAAAATTCAGCATGCTGAAGTTTTAGATCAGAAGTAAACATATGTGTACTAGATTTTTTTTAAATGAATAGACTTATTTTAGAGCTCTTCTGGGTTTATAGAAAATTGGGCAGCTCCCCACAATTTTCCCTATCATTAAAATTTCACATAGGGGTAGTACATTTGTTACGATTGATGAACCAATATTGATACATTGTTGTTAACTAAAATCAGTAGTTTATACTTGGGGTTCTGTCTTAGTAGTGTGGAAAGATAGACTCTGGCTGTTGTGGGTCACTGAAAGTCAGAGTGAACCAGAGTTTGCATGTAACTCTCTGACTTACCGTACTGCCAGATCAAATGTTCTCCAGGGGATATATGCAAACTCAAAACTCTCAGCTAACAATAAGTATTACATCCATAGGTGTAAAAGTAATGAGGAGAAATAATTCCCTCTCCTGAAATATTTTCATGCCTTAATATTTCATTTAATTAACATTGACCCAATACTTACAATATGCCTGGCATCCTGCTTGGCATGGAAGAGGTAAGAACTAAAGAGCAATTGGTTAATTACCTACAGGAGATCAAAAAACGTTGGTTGGACACACAAATAAACAGAGTATTACAAAATATTAAAACAATGGCAGAGCTAGGATGTACCTAGGATATTAGGAGCACACAAAACTGGGGAAGCTGAGTGCTGCTGGGAGAGAGGAGGAATCATTTTCTTCCTCTTCATCCTTTTCCTCTCTTTCTTCCCGTCTTTATCCCCTCCCTCTCTTCTTTCCCTCCCTCTCCCCTTTCTCCTCCTCCTCTTCCTCCTTCTTCTTCTCCTGTACTCTGTGGGTCTTCCTGAGTTCCAGTGATGTAATTTTGAGGCCTGGATAGCCTTTGATGTTTCCCTAGTCTGCAGTAAACAATCCTTTTTATGATTTGCTCGCTGCCTAAATCCCATTTCTTTTCCTGAATCCTACTTGCCTTGTAGGTTTAGTTGCCAGCCTAAATCGTTTTTGTCTCTCTACCCAAAGTAAAATCTCTTTTGAGGACTACCATGTGCCCCACACATTGTATCTTCAGTGCCCCGCAGAGGGCTGTGTCCTTAGCAAGCGCTCTATAAATAGGGGATGAACATAGCATGGTATGTTAAAATGTTACTGAATTTATGATTATGTCCACAAAAGTTAACTGAATTAAGTAATTCTACTTAATTGCAAGCAGGATAGTATTTGAAATAAAGTAGAACCCTATTGTCATCATAAAGAATCTGCAAAACTCATCCCTTTAAGCTTTTTGGAAGCAGTGGACGATGATAGTTTTACAGAAGGAAAAAGAGTGAATACATGCCTATACACTGCATTCTGATAACATTCCTTGGAACATAATGCCCACATTAGGGAAAAGCTTACTTCCCAATGACCCTATCTAATAATAGGAAAACAAGTGTTCAGGGTAATGAGAGAACTGGGCTCTAGTCCTAAGGTCACCATCAGACAGCTATATAACCATAAGCAGGTTGCCTAACCTCTGGATGTGAGTTCTCTTCTCAATACTATTAAGGATTCATGGGCACCTGGGTGGCTCTGACAGTTAAGTGTCTGCCTCTGGCTCAGGTCATGATCCCAGGGTCCTGAGATGTAGTCCCATGTTGGGCTCGCTACTCAGTGGGGAGACTGCTTCTCTCTCTCTCCCTCTGTTCCTCTACCCCTCCTCCCTTCTCTCTCAAATAAATAATAATAATAATAATAATAATAAATACTACTAGGGATTCATTCAGTGCTCTCTAAAGTTATTTTCCACTTTAAAGGGGGAAAAAACATGGTTAGAGTATTGTCTTCCCAAAAGCTTTCCAAAGTACCTAAATAATTGAGGCAAAGAAAATTAGTTTCTTTAGATTCTTGGAAATTGAATCAGTTATTCAGTTACTACCTTGTATTGTTGAACCATTCTATACATTTTAAGAGAGATTAAAGCATAGAGATTAAGAAAAGATTAAAGCATTTACTGCCCTAACCTAATGTTAGGAATATTTGGTCCCTCTCTTGAACCTGAACTTGCATCTTGAAAGCAGCACAAGCGTAGGATATACAAAATATACAAGAGAGATCTTCCTATTGCCTTTTGACTGTCCTTCTATGAGAGTTGATACTGGACCAGGTTCTTTCCCTGTTCAGAATTCTTTGATGACTCTTTCTTTATACTTGTGCTTTACAAGCAATGCTATATGATGTCCAGGTGAGGTCTTCCTCTATATGAAAATAAATAAACTGGTTATCCTTATTTAGATAAGTTTGGGGGATTCTATATATCTTTCTTGGAGTGTCTCAAGAGAGACACACTTTCTTGGAGTGTCTTAGTGTACACTAACTTATGAGAGGCTTTGCGAAGTCCTGTAATTGGGAAACCTGCATTATTTCCCAATATCTTCCCTTTCCTACTTTCTCCTTACCATCAGAACTCTGGCAATGTCTCTACATAAAATACTCATTTTCCGCTACTTCCTTTTACCTAGGAGTTGGCTAAGTAAGCCAGTCCTGACTAATGAAATTCAAGCATAATTTGTGGGTAGAGCTTCTGGACAGAATATTACTGAAAGGAGAACTTCCTCTGTTGGCCTGCTCCCTCCATTTTCTTTCTTTCTTTTTCCTGTTTTGGACACAGACATGACACATAAACAGTCATCTTGTGACCATGAACATGCAATTGAATTGTTGGGATGGTAGAACAGAAAGATAGAAGGGTCCTGGGTCCTTGCACAACTCCTCTGTTATATCAGAAAAATATACCACTTATGTAAGCCACAATTTTCAGGCAGTCTTATTATTTGTGACAAAATAATTCCTAAAGGTTACAACAGAAATTTATTACTTTTAAACTTGAAATAAGATTTCCTGGAAACACTTTCAGTGATGCTGCCTATACTATGCTACCTTTTCTTTTTTAATCACTGCTGTAACAAATTAACAAGAATTTAGAGGCTTAAAATAACAGTCATTTATTATCTGGAGAGAAGAAATCTGTCATGGGTCTAAAATCAAGGCAGAAGCAGAGCTGCATTCTGGAAGCTTCAGGAGAGAATTTGTGATTTTTTGTCCTTTCTAGCTCTGAGAGCCCATTTCCTTGGCTCCTTGTCCCTTCCTCCCACTTCAAAGCCAGCAATGTTGAGTCCCCCTCATTCTTCTTCTAGTTCTATATCTCGATCTCCCTGAACACATCTGGGGAAGGTTTTCAACTTTTTAAAAAATATTTTATTTATTTATTTGAGAGAGAGAGAGAGACCACAAATGCCATGGGGAGGAGTAGAGAGAGCAGGGAGCCTGATATGGGGCTGGATCCCAGGACTCCTGGATCATGACCTGAGCAGAAGGCAGACTTACCCAACTGAGAGAACCAGGCACCCCAGAAGGTTTTCAGATTTTAGAAATTTAGGAATTGAATTAGAACACTCTGGATATTCCAGGATAATTTCCTCATCTCAAAATCTGTAAATTTATCACGTCTTCAAAATCCCTTTTGCCATGTAAGGTAACTTTCTCAGTTTCTAGGGGTTTGGACATGGATATCTTGGGAGGCCATTATTCTGCCTACAACAACACTCTAGAGGATAAAGCTCAAACTCCTTAGCGCCAGTCTTTTGTGATATGATATTTTTTTAATATTTTATTTTTATTTATTTGACAGACAAAGATCACAAGTAGGCAGAGAGGCAGGCAGAGAGATAGGAAGGGAAGCAGGCTCCCTGCTGAGCAGAGAGCCCGAGCAGGACCCTGGGATCGTGACCTGAGCTGGAGGCAGAGGCTTTAACTCACTGAGCCACCTAGGTGCCCTTGTGATCTGATTTTAATGTCACTCTTCTAGTCACCATTTTCTCCCCACTATTCATTTCTCTTTTCTATTTTTTCAGTTATATAGATCAAACACCAGGTATAGACAGATTTGGGGGCGGGGGCTTATGACCTAAACCCATCCCTTTTTCAGGTCCTGGGCCAAGCATCCAAACGGAGGTCCACCTACTTGAATATTTAAAAATAGTTTTAAAAAAGTGCATGTATCTAAATAGTTAAAAACTGTAAATTGATTATCAAACTGTTAAGTAGATCCTATCTTCTTTCTTTGACAAAAATAATTTGAAAATGTTTTTGAAGTCTCAATTCAATTTTGGAATTCTCTTCTGCCCTCAAAGGTCTACCCCAGAATGTGGTAACACAAAGAAAAATTACCCTAAACCCTCATTCTTTGTCCATGTTTTGAATCCTACACATTTGAACAACCCAGTCCACTAAATCAATCTCTAACCAAGCCCCTCACTAAAAACCAACCCTTAGCTACCATTCAGTAATACTTAAAATAATGCAATACAGTCTACACTCAGAAGAATGAAAGTGGAATAAAGGTCTGTATTTGGGAACTCCACTGACCTCTGCACCTAGCATGGCCTAATACATGAGGTTTAAGCTTTGGGTGGCAAGTAGTGTGACCTGAGGAAGGATGAGGTTGGCCCTCTAGAGTTCAGGGTTTAGGACACAAGTTCTTCTTTCCTATATACAAGTGAAATACTGCTTATTTGTCTAGTTAAAAATTCTAGTCCTCATTTTTATATTAATATTCTCTGATTGATTTCTGAAGATCCACCTAATTTTTTAACCATTTTATGAGAACTTTGGTAATTTTCCTTCCTCATCCTAATTATAAAACATTTCTTGCCTTTCAGAACTTCAAAAAGACCCCTCTGTTTTTAGTAATATAATAATAATAATAATAATGGCATAAAAATAGCATATACATGGCATGTAATATATATGAATATATAATGTAACTATGCTTGTAGTATAATATAAAATAATATCCTAATATTTATTGAGGGTATTTCATGTGTCATGTACTCTGCTATCCAAGCTTTAGATATTTTCTAATTTACAGCTAGAATCAATTAGTGCATTTTTTAGTTACTTACATGTCTCTTGAGCATAGGGACTGCATTACACTCCTTTTTGTACCTGTAGTAGCTAGGAAGTACTTAGCACAGAAAAAATTTTAGATAAATGTTTGCAAAATGAAAGTATGGTTGCTTGGAGCTTTATATTTGACGTCATCAGTCTTCATCTTCCTTATTCCTTTTCCTCACTCTGGATATGACCAATTTGTTCTGCTAAACTGTGTACAGTAGATTCTTTAATGATACAGTGAACAGCATGCTAAATGACTACAGATGTTTTTAACTTGTGACCATTTTAAAAAGATAGTATGGAAGAGCCTGGAATTTGGACTACAGGGTAAAAATGATGGGCTTTGACAGGAAGGATAACACTGAGAATGTTAGGAACAAGGTTAATTTTTCCAGTTATTAGGTTGACATGTTTATTTTGCAAAATAAATTTAATGTTCTCATGCTGGAGGGCCAAGTTTATAGAGAGTTAATATGCAGTAGAACAACCACTTATAAGAGATTTCAAGAGTTATCTTTTAAAATATTGAATACATAATAATTTGTCCCTGTTCTAATGTCTCTGGGTATATTTAGCATTCACCTTACCTATTAGAAAATATCACACACATTCTCCCTTGAGTTAAACAAAGATTCTTATAAATTTCATGTTCTAATGAGTTAATAATACACTGGGAATGAGTTACAGCCTTCATCCTAGCAGATTTGTAAAAAGGTCTTTTGGAGATAAAAAATCAATGTTATTTATGTGCTTCACTAACATGAATAATGTATCAGTTTAGTCTAAGCTCAATAAGTCAACTCAAACATTTATAAATTAAAAAATGTAAAATATTAAAAAAGAATTATTTTCCAAGATATTTGTATAAAATGTTTTTAGTTCAGATTCTTTACATATACCTATACATACCTATACATGAATGAAAAAAGAACACTGAATACTCCTCTGGTATAAAATGTCTCTTAATTTTCTTTAGAAAATAATGTTTTGTTCTATAAAGTTGTCAACAGAAAGCTTCTCAGGTAGATGGAATCTGAGAAGCAGAAACAAACCAAATGGATTAAAGAGATATATGCACGGAGACTATAAGAGAAATGAGGTTAAATACAGTATATCTTTAAAACATTTGGGTGTGACAATAGAAATAATAGATGGGTAAAATTATTATCTAAAACAATCAGATATCCTTTACCCCCAGTTGCAACAGAGAAAGGACCGCACACTTTTACATAAATGTTACTTACAGTTGGGAGGTAGGGTCATCATCCCATAGTCACCTTAATGTTCCAGTGGAATGTGAATTGTCTCTAAAATGAGACAGACCTGGTTCAATTTCCAGTTTCACCAATTACTAGCTCTATGTTTGACAAGTCACTTAAGTTCATTTAGCGTCTATTTACCTTTCTTTCAAATGAATGTAATATTAAACTCTCAGAGGTATTGTAAGGGTTTCATGAGATAATCCATATAAAAGGGTGGAGGCATTCCCAGGCACAAAATAAATGACTGTGGAATACTTATTTTCTTTTTTTTTTCCTGCCCCACTTAATATAAGTATCCTGCAGTGAATTAAATAACAAATTATAGATAAATCATGCCAAACATTAAGTTTTGAGAATCAAAATGTGGGCTTAGGTTCTAAATTAGACATGAAGACCTAGCACCTATGCTTGTGGTATGCACAACATAGTAAAAAAAAAAAAGGGGAAAATCACATTTGAAGAAAGTCATTCAAATACCATCTCATTGATGACTTACCCACATACACAGTCTCATCAGCTAAAAGCATTTTTCCTCTCCCTTATTCAGTAATGTAAAATATTTTAAAAAATTACTTTTTGACACTTACTATGTATTAGCAACAGTGCTGTGTGTTAGGGACTTAACAGTGATCAAGAGAATAATAATTCCTAATTACCCAGAGTTTGTAATCAGTAAAGAGATAGGAGATTTCAACTGACAGGATATTTCAACCAAATATGATGACCATGATGATTGAGAGCTAGGATAGTCAGAGGAGAGTTTTGAGAAGCATTGGTATCTGAGATGAATCAGCCAGGAAAAGGGATGGAGGAAGCTGGGCATCAAAATGGAACAGCCCAGCCCCATGTTACACAGTCCAGGAAAGAGTGAGTGAGGAAAGTCTGAAAGTGAGGTTTTGCCTAGAAGAGTTGAGTTAAACAAAACAAAACAACACAACAACAACAACAACAACAACAAAGCAAACTCTAAATCTAGTAAGAATATAGAATAAAGAAAGGTGGTGCCTAGCAAGACACAAGACAAACAAATAAATAACCAGAAGATGAAAAGACCAGATTAAGAGTTTGGACTTTATACCCAAGCATTGGGCAAAATCTTTCAACATTTCTGTACTTCCCCATTAATTATATATTGTATGATATTTATTTGTGGACAAGGCCTAACTTACCCATGCCGTCTCCTCTCCTTCAAAGTGAATCCATATCTCATTCTTTGGTACATTGATTCAGCATAGCACAACACTTATTATAACTTTCTCAATTTATAGTTGACCTTCACAGGTGTTACCTCATTAAATCCTCATAATAACCTTTTGAGAGATGGCTTACTCATTGCTCCCTATCTCCAAATAAAGTAATTGAGTTACAGAAATATTAAATGACTAGTAGATGAAAAATCCAGGACATGGACATAGGACTAATGTCTAATAGAAATGTTGGCAGTGATAGGAATGTTCTGTATCTGCACTATCCAACAATTTAGCCACTAGCCACATGTGGCTATGAAGCACTTGAAATGTGGCTAGGGCAACTGAGGAATGGAATCTTAAATTTTGAATTAATTTGAATTATTTAATTCAAATTAATTTAAATAGTCACATGTAGCTAGGGGCTACCATATTGGACGACTCTATATTATGATACCTATCACTGTTGCTCAATCAGTAGGTGTCAAATAAGCAGGAGAGATTGGAAATTGATTCCATCTTTATATTATGCACAGGTGATATTATATTCTATTTTAGTTATAACTTTGAGGGGGTTTTTTTGTTCACAGGCCTGAATAAAACCAATATGATTTTTTTCCTACTACATTTTGCCAAAAAATATGTTCTATGATAGTGACTTTGTAAATGAGGACATACATTCTTTAAGCTTTTGAAGTGTTGTAGCAACAACTTATTATGTTTGAAATTGTTTTTATTATATTACCTATACATTTTTAAAAATTAATAATCTTTATATGAAAAACATGATAATATGTCTTTCCTCAAGTTAATGGGAATATCACATTCTCCATGCACTCTGTGGAAAATAATCCAATAAATACATACTGAGTGTTTTAGTTTCCTTGGCTACTTTAACAACATATCACACACTGGGTTCTTTGGTACTGGGTAAACAACAGGTGTTTATTTTCTTAAAGTTCTGGAGTTTGGGAGTCCAAGGTCAAGCTGTTAGCAGAGTTGGTTTTCTCTGAGGCCTTTCTCTTTGGCTTCCTATTCCTTTGTGTACAGGCATCTTTGGTGTCACTCTTTTTGTCTTAATCTCCTCTTCTTATGATGGCCACAGTCAGATTGGATTAGTGCCCACTCCAATGGCCTCGTTTTAAGATAATTACCTCTTTAAAGGCCCCATCTCAAAATGCAGTCACATTCTGAGGTACTTGAGCTTCAACATAAAAATTTGAGGAGTAGAACACACAACTCAGCCCATAGTAACACTCTTCTTTATTTATTTGTCTGTTTTTTTCAGGAGTTCCCGAAGAAGGTCCTGAGAACAAAATTGGAGAGCACAAAATCATTTATATCACTGTTATGCCCTTTTTAAGTGTATAGTCTGATACAAGAGATGTTTGATTCAGACAAAACACTTATCTTCCCTAATTCTTTAAAAGACAGAAAATTAGTGGAAAATGCCAAAGGCCAATCATTAATTTCCAACAAGCATTTTAAAGTACATTGCCCTACATTTTTTTATTAGGACTTTTAAAATGTTAAACATTTTATTATCTATAATAAAAATGTAATTATCATTAAATTCTTTTTTGCTATTATTCTTTTTATTTTATTTATTTATTTATTTATTTATTTATTTTATTTTCAGCGTAACAGTATTCATTGTTAGGCTAAAAATTTTTTAAAGTGGATTTCTTCAAATATACTTCTGATTTTAATGTTTGCTTGTTTATGATAAATTTCAACCAAAGAAATAATGGAAACTTGCTTTTTATGCCAGTAGAATTCATTTTTCCCCTTAATGTCAACTTAAAAGACATATTTTGCTAAGTAACAGTGAAATGCTATAAAAGATTAGACTTATACAACACTAAATCCTGTTAATTTTATCAGTATCCAATACTAAATGAATAAATTCATGATATGCTAATATAGGTGAAAAAAATAATTACAAAGCATTAAGATCTTTAATGACTCATGTCTACAAATGGAGAGGCAGTGTGTATAGTCCCAGGTGGAGTGAGAGAACACCATGCTCTCACTGCTAGTGATCCAGAGCAACTTAATCTCTCTCAGCCCTTAGTTTTACCTATGAAACCCAGGTACCAGTTCCCTTATCTCCTCTTTCTTTAATCTCACAGTGGTGTCTGTAGCTTCCTTTTGGCAAGATAAAAAGGCCTTGAGTGAAATCCGCCTTGCAGATCATTCTGAGAGGTGGCTTTTGTCCCCATATTGTTACCCATAATAGTGTTGTTTGGCTATTTATTAGGAGGTTGGGTGGGTTAGTCTTCCCCATACCAGGTAAGCAGAGACATAGGGAATCTAGAACATGCTTTTTATTCAACAAGTAACTTTAAGTTCTCATTCTTATTATTTCACAAAGTTTTATCTAAATCTTAGGGACTTGGAGAATTGGAGAATCTTGGCATGATTAGTCTAGCCAGCCTGCTTTGCTGATTCCCTATTTGCATTATCCTAAACCCTGGGATAAGGCTTCCGTGACCCTTCCATTAGGGGATGTCACTTTTTGTCCCTTGGATTATCTAACAGCACCACCTGCAACTCTATTTTTTATGCAACAGCCGCTTTCTCTTTCTTCTGAAAGCCTGAGCCCTTTAATCTATGTCTCCTACCCTTCCTTTACCCAATTCCTCTTCTGGACAACAGCCTTTCCCTAACCTGTTTGGTCACAGATACTTTCAGGCCTCCAGGCTCAAGTGTGAGTGTCTGCTTCTAGTTCTGAGGGCAGAAGAGATGGATACAGAGAAGATGGTGCTTACAACACTCCACTTTTATTTTTATTTTTTTCCTTATACATTTCCCTAATCATTCACAGAGGCCTAGAAAAAATATATGCTCTACATTTGAGTGGTGTGTGTTTATCTTGTGCCCATAGTCTATCCTGTTTAATAGAGAAGACATACACCCCCATTGTCAACACAATTTGGAGGCAAAAAAACATGATTATCTTCCTCCAGGAAGTAAGCAACATGGAAACAAAACAATAACAAAGCTTTCTTATTAACTTAGTATTGGTTAAGGCCATGCTCAAGTTCTTCCTGATTCTGCTTTTGTTTTAGATTTGGTTTCTTTGCTTTTATGTTTCTTCTTCTTTGATAATTTTACTCTTCATAATTGAAAATATCATGTAAAACAATCTTTGCATTGTTATTTTAGAGATAACACAAGTTGAAAAAATATTCAGTTACCATCAACATTAATCTCAAATGATGAAAATCAAATGTTACTCTTGTGGGAAAGATTAAAATGAGCAACTCAGAATAAATTCCTTAAAAATAGTATGGTATTTTCACATATATTCATAGTAAATATTTCTGTTACATTTACTTACTGATTAACAACTGTAATTTGAGTCAGCAAGGTTAGAGGGGTGTAATTCAAGACTATTATTGCTGAATATGTATCTGCAATAGTAATTCATATCTGCCTATGCATGGTTACATGATTATTAGAAATGGTCTAGTCTGGGGGCCTGGCTGACTCAGTTGATAGATTATGCAACTCTTGATCTCAGGGTCACGAGTTGGAGCCCAACTTTGGGCATAGAATTTACTTAATTAAAAAAAATATGCCTATATATATATATACATATATATATTATACACACACACACACACACACACACACACATAGATGGAAATAGTCTAGTCTAGAAAACAGTAACTGCCATTTATTGAGTGCCTACTGTAGATCAGGAAAATGCTAAGTCTAGCAATTATATCATAGGAAATAAAATTCTTCCCAAAAGTTTCAAATGAAGCAGTTTTCATAAATAATTTAAATGAATCTGCAGAGGTGTTGCCAAAGTTAAGGA
Source organism: Mellivora capensis (assembly GCA_004024625.1). NCBI lineage: Eukaryota > Metazoa > Chordata > Mammalia > Carnivora > Mustelidae > Mellivora > Mellivora capensis. Next base: position 90,263 of record PISX010001044.1, read on the forward strand.
AACAAAGAAGCAAGGTGAGGCACCCAGAGCCTAGAAATGAGGGGATGGAAGGCCTTACCACCCTCAGGACTAAGGGAAAGGAGAACAGAGTGTCAAACCTCAGTGAGAGCTGAGGCCACACAGCTCTGGCTTCACTTTTTTTTTTTTTAAACTAGTATGATGCATATCTTACAGATTTATCACTTCTTAACTAAAGTATCATTGATTTATATTTCTTTTATCTCTTCCATGGGACTATAACACGGAGAGTTTTTGCTACTTATCTATAAATCCCTTACAGTTTGGGGCACCTGGGTGGCTCAGTTGGTTAACATCTGTCTTTGGCTCAGGTCATGATCCCGGGCATCCTGGAATTGAGCCCCATGTCAGGGTCCTTGCTCAGTGGGGAGCCTTCTTCTCCCTCTCCTCCCCGCTTGTGATCTCTGTCACTATCTCTGTCTGTCTCTCTCAAATAAATAAATAAATATTAAGTAATCAATCAATCAATCAATCAATCCCTCATAGTACTCAGGCTGAATTTCACTCCATAACAGAGATACCATATTTAATTAAGAATGAATGAATGAATCAATTAATTCAGCATTTTTATGATTCAATTTAAAAGCTCCTATTATAAGAAGAGCTCTATAGTAATCTCTGTTGACATTCTTCTACAGAGAAAAAATTTGTGTTAGGGAAATGAAGCCATGTTCCTATTTTGAACTTGCCTAGAGAAAAGCTTCAGAACTAGATAATAAAACATACACTCTTGGTGTGTATAAAACAATCCGAAGAACTAGTCCCTTAGAAGCTATAATCTCTTCAGAAAGCAGCCTGGAAACAGTAACATACATGGCATTCCGATCAGCTAGACTCAGACTGCTTTTTCTTCAAAATGCAGTTTTCATCAATTGGTGAATTTTATTGGTCCTTTCTAATTTTAAGTCAGTGCTAAGAACAAATTCCTTATATGTAAAATGATAATGGTTTTGTTTAACCCTCAAAGCTTATTTTAATGCCTATGGTGTTAATCTCTGTCACAAGTACTGAAAGTACAGAGGAGGGCAGAAGAAAAAATTCCAGTCTCTGAGGAGTCTGTGCTCAAGTTTGGACAAACAGAAAATACGTGTAAAAATAAATATACAACATAATGTCAGGAATGTTTATGTGGGATGAAAATAATAAAGCAGAGTGAGGAGGTAAGGAATGATGGAGGCACTGTTTTGAATAAGGTAGTGAGGAAAAGCCTCTTTTGGGAGGAGACATTCCAACTGAGACTTGAATACTGTAAGGAAGAGCTCGTGTTGAGGAATAAGTACTAGGTTAAGGGAATAGCAGTGTATTTAAAATAGATTAAGTAGACATTAAAAAAAGATTACTTTGAGTCTTGAATTTAATAAAAAATCATGCAAAAATGGTATAGCCTATAATAGATATACAAATTTGTCATATTGTGTAAGTTTCCTGGGACTGATAAAACCAATTACAACAGACTACGTGTCTTAAAATAACAGAAATTTATTTTCTCACAGTTTTTGGGTGAGTTGTTGAAAATTAAGGTTCCACATGTCCATACACTCTGTAAACCCACAGGGAAAGTCTTCCTTCTTTTTTTCTAGCCTCCAGTGACTCACTGATACTCTTTGGTGTTCCTTGGTTTGCAGTTACATCATTCCAATTTCTGTTTTGTCGGCACGTGGCATTCCTCCTGTGTGTCTCTGTCTTCACATGACCATCTTATAAGGACACTAGTCACATTGGATTGCTGGCCCACCCTACTCCAATAGGACCTCATCTGAGCTAATTATATGTGCCTTAACTCTTTTACCAAATAAAGTCACATTCTGAGGTACTTCACTATATCATTTTTTGGGGGGAGGGGTAGACACACCAAACAGGTAAAATGGTGTTATTGTTGAAAGAAGTTTCATATTTGTTATAGTCTTCTAGCAGGGAAATTAGAAGAGTTAGAAATGGATGACTGAGTAGACTATTGACTATTTTTCCTTTTTGGGGGAATATTTTCATAGTGTGTCTTAGGTCAAAAGCAGAGTTCTAAAAAGGCAAAATAAACCCTGTTCTTTGATTAGTTTTAAGTACGGTTCTGGAATCATTTTTCCTCACAGGATAAAACACCAAAAACAGTTTTTTAATTCTGGCCTCTAGATCATTAGAAGCATGCCACAGGAAATGTTTTGAACTTGAAGTATAAGGCTAGCCGGTAGGTTGAAAGGAATAGTCTACTGGAGTAGTCTGAAGTCAAAGATAAGGTTAAACTAAATAATGGCTGCAAATAATTAAAAACTGAGAGCATTATTAAATTGTTCCTAAAGTACTGCTTCTTCAAAGACACATTTGTGGATTATCTCTAACTCTTTTTAATGCTATACTGTTTCAATGAAAAGTTTTCTTTCCTTTTCTGTTGTATTGCATATGACTATATGCATCTGTGTGTGTGTGTGTGTGTGTGTGTGTGTGTGTGTTTATTTCCCAAATAAAGTGAAGTGAACAAGTGTCCAGATTACCTTATGAAGCCATAGCCATCATGATATTGAATCTAGTATAGAAGAAAGGGCAGGGTATTTGGAGCCAGAAATTATGAATTTCTGTTCTACCACTCTATTTCTGCCTGTTTTTAGAAAAATTGGTTCATCTTTCTGTAACTCAGTCAATATCATTTATTGGACTCAATGAGGGTATTAAATAAAATAACATATATAAAATAACATATATGTATATATGTGTGTATATATATATACATATATATATATATATATAAAGAACATGTATATATGTGTTCTTCCTATAATTTATGTCATCCATGAGGGTTAATTCTTCTCTCTAGTCATAGTTTACTGTCATTATAATCAAATTGTCAAGGAGGAAATGACTTTTTCAAAACTAAGGCAATGCAGTTATATTAAAAAAAAACAGATTGTGAGCCTTTGTATCTCCCCTAACTCCTAGCAAAGTTCTCCAGGTACTCAATAAGCATGTGTTGAAAGACTCAGTGATCATAATAGAAGCTGATTGCAGCAAAACTAGCCCCCTCAGTCTTCAGGAACTTTTAAACTGTCTTCCCCACAATATACTAGAACCTCTCCATTACTGTCATGCTTGTAAAAGGCATCAGCTTTTCTCACTGCAGTGGTTCCATTCTTGCCTTCATGTTATTAATGCCTTACACAGTAGCCAGGGAGAGCTTATAACATACAGGTTAGTCCTCATCACTTTCCTCCTTACAAACTTCTAATGAATTCCTATTGCACTTAGATTGAAATCCAAAATTCTTCTCACAGTCTGACGGCTCTGTAATCCCTGGCCTTTGCTTATTGTTCTGCTGTCATTTCATACCACTCATTTTCATGTGCATAGGCCCTTTTCTCTAGCCTTCAGACCCAAGATTAGTTCTGCCTTTGGTCTTTCGAACTTGTGCTAATGTGACTTTCTTTCTCCTAGATCCTCCCATGAATCCAATCATCATGCATTAATTTGCCAATTTTTTAAATAAATATTTGTTGATGGCCTCCTATGTGTAAGGTATGGCTCCAGGTGTTGGGGTTACAGGAATAATCAAAACAGACAAGAAACACCACCTTCATGTGGCTTGTAGTCTAATAGGGAGAGATTGGCAATAAAAAGAGAGAGAGATGTACAAGAAAAGCATTTCTGGCAAAGAGGACTGCTGATGCAAAGGCCTGAGGTGAGGGCATGATCAAAGTCCATGGCAGGAGCTTCGCAACAGAGGTACAGTAGCAGGTTACATGCTGGAATTTGTAGGACCTTACAACAGTTCCATATTTCTTTCCAAGTGAGATAGAGAGCCAGTGGAGGGCTTTGAAACTTTGAGTGACCACTACAGTTCAGATGTCAGGATGATTTTTTCTTATCATGACAAATATTTGGTGAATGAATGAATGAATACAATTAGTGGGTTTTTTTTAAAGCTCATCAAATTTCAAATTACTATCTACTATCTACTACCTCTCTACTATGTACTACCTATCTACTATCTACTGTCTAACAGAAGTGTTATGTAATATTCAAATAGTAAAATAAATTCCATGTATTTGATATTGAACCTAGATAAACTAACTTATCTTCAATGAATGCATTTATTGTATCTAAGGATTCTCATGTTGCATATCATCCCTTTGTCTCTTCTGAGATGAACGTGCCAAGCACCAAGAAGCTGGACTTAATAAGCTGTTTCCAGTGCTCATTGTGAAAATAATACCAAATCCTAAAGTTAAAATTGATCGACATTCTTTTTATGGTACTGCTTGCTGAAAGATTGTGAAGATCCAAAGTAGAGAATCCTCACTGTGTCTTATTTTTTTGTCTTTGTTTCTGTTTCCACCCCCCCCCCCCCCCACTGAGAATAGGGGCTTTCAAATGAATAAGAGCTTTATTCCTGAGCAGAAGCTGAATGATGTCTTATCACACCTCTGATGCTAGCTAGCATCGCACACTTAAACAAGTTTTACTCTTTCCCTTTGATATTCAGAAGAGTCTGGATTGATGCCATCATTTCATTAAGGCAAACAGACCTGGACGACTTGGTATTTGGTGTAGTGGGGATGATGCATACATAGGCTTTGGAGACAGATTAGAGTTTGAATTATTGCTTTCTCATTTACTTTGTCATAATGGTTAAGTTACTCCCACTTAAATGAGTTCCTTTATCTAGTAACAAGGGTACATGGATATTTGTTGATTTGATTCTATGAAGTGAGCAAAGCACTTAATGTAGGTTTTCAGTAATTGTTATTTACTCTTTTTGTAGTTAGTGGTGGGGTTAAAACAGCATTTCTTGGTTATCCTCTTACCTGATGTGTTTACTTACATTGAAGTATCTTGAAATCTATCTGGAGAAAGATATTCTTCCACAGTTACTTCTCTTCTCAAATAGAAGGCAGGCAATAGTAATAATAATACAAACAGGCACACAATAATGTGTGAGCAAAGAAGAAAGAATGAGAGATTCATCCAAGAAAGAGCTAACAACCTTAAACAAGTTATTTCACCCATCTGTGCCTCAGCTAGTAAAATAAGGATAATAAAATGATACTTGCTTTTCGGCATTTTTATAAATTTGAAAAGAGATAATACCTATAGAATCACTTTCAAAAGCACTGATCTATAACAAGTGATGCCTAATTATCAGCCATTTTTTTCCGGAGAAGTTCCTCCTAGTTTGGCTGGGTTCTCAAATCACTAACTCTCCATGGGAGACTGCTCAAGGTTGTTTTGGGGCAGATACTGCTTGGGGAATTTTTCTTCAAAATTCAGGACCAAAAAGGGTAAGTCTTTATTTTGCTTTCCTGATAAATTTTATTTAATCATTTATCTTCATCCCATCTGGCATATGCTCTTCCTTTTGTTTCAGCACAATGTAAAGATTTTCAACCCAAGAGCAATTACCTGCTAAGCCTTCACACAACAGGATGCTTTGTTAACATTGGATGTGGAGATTCAAATAGGGAAACTTGTGAGTGAAATATAGAGAGATTTAACTCTGTGAATACCAGATGCCATTTCAAGAATTCCTGAAACTGAATATATGAGAAATTAAGAGTATATGAGAAAAAACATTTGGGTTATGGCATAGAATTTTTTCATCTGGTTACATTATCTAAGTCTATATCCCATAGTACTGCTATTTCGATCATATTAAGAATAATGCAGCTAGGCGCGCCTGGGTGGCTCAGTGGGTTAGGCCTCTGCCTTTGGCTCAGGTCATGATTTCAGGGTCCTGGGATGGAGCCCCACATCGGGCTCTCTGCTCAGTGAGGGGCCTGCTTCCCCTTCTCTCTCTGCCTGCCTCTCTGCCTGCTTGTGATCTCTCTCTTTGTCAAATAAATAAAATCTTAAAAAAAAATAATGCAGCTATGTTTTGAGTTGCCTTACTGTACCATGCATATGAAGAGCCTGGAATCTGAGTCAGAGAATGGTAACTCTGGAGGCTTTGCAGTTAACACTTATGTACAGCATTGTGAATGCATAGAGTGATAGTGGACTCTAGGTCAGAAGGTATGAACTTGCATGCTGGCTCAAAATTTTACACACTTTCTGAAGTTGGGTGTGAAGACATTTCTGGGAATTTATTTCATTATGTAAAAACTAAGGGTAATAACAGCTACCAAGTTGTAGTATAAGAAAATAAAACGAGACTAGACATCCCAGCTATGCATAAGGCTTTCCAAAAGTTATTTGAATCTTAACCTGAATGTGCCAGTGGTTATTATATATTTTTGGATGAACCCAGCCTCAAGTTTTACCTGTAAACTTATGAGGCTTAATTAGCCTAGTTCTCAACCTTCAGTAGATATAAATATTATATAGGGCACCTTTTAAAAATATAAATTTTCCCAATAAATAAATAAATAAATAAATAAATAAATAAAATATAGATTTTCAAGTCCTGTCACCAGAGATTTAGGTCAGTGTGCCAGTGTGTATCTTAGGAGTCCACATTTAATAAGCTTTCAAGAGGAGGAGATTCCCAAAAGTGGACCATAGATCACATTTTGGTAAGTACTATAAATGATCTCTAAGATCCCTTATAGTTCCAAAAAGACATATATGAATAAATGTCCATTTAAAAATGTTAGTCCATGTTATTATATTTTCAATGGTAAACAATATAATTACAAAATAATATCATACATATGATGATGTTTACTAGTTTAAGTGTGCAGCTCAATGAGTATTTAGAGATATATAATCCTTGTAGTCATCACTTAAGCCAACATACAGGGCATTTACAGAGCCTTAGAAAGTTTCTTTCTGCCCCTTCCCAGCCAACACTACTACTCTCTCACCCAAGCTAACCACTCTGCTGACATCTCTTGCCTTTTTCTTAAGTGATATAAATGGGTTTACAGTGTATACTCTGTTTTACAGTTTCTTTTACTCAACATAATGAGATTCATTCAAGTTTTTGTATACATAAATAATATCTCTTATTTTTTAAAATTTGTATATGATAATTTATTTTATGAATTTATTCTACTATTGATGGATATTTTCTTTTTCTCCAGTGTTTTGACTATTATGTTAAAGCTGTTACAAACATCCCTTGTATATGTGCTTTGGTTCATATAAGTCCTTAGTGCTCATGGGTATATACTTAGATAACTGCACCATACAAAAGGAATCTGTTTAGCTTCTGTAGATACGAACAGATATTCAAAGTGATTATGAAAATCTGTAATCCTGCTAGATAAACAGGTAGATAGGTAATAAATAAAGATAGATAGAGATTGGAATAGGTAAATAATGTTAAATTTAATGTTCTCCTGCCACTTTTAGTTACTGAACAACCTTACCAACACAATATTTTCAATTTTTTGCATTTTACCATTCTGATATCTGTGTAAAAGTGCTTGTGGTTTTAATTTGCATTTCCTTGACAACTAAGGGTGTTGAATATCTTTTCACATGTCTAAAGAATGCCCTGAATTTGAAAGTGCCCTGTAAACTAAAAAAAGCACTGTTTTAAAGAGACTTCTTGGGCTTTTGCCCATATTTTTCATGTCTTTTTCTTTTTTTTTTTTTTAAGATTTTATTTATTTATTTGAGAGAAAGACAGAGATAGAGAGAGAGAGAGCACAAGTGGGGTGGGGGCAGAGGGAGACTCCTACTGAACCAGGAGCCTAATGTCTGGAACTGGTCCGGAGACCCCCGGTTCATGACCTGAACTGAAGGCAGACCCTTAACTGGCTGAGCCACTCAGGTACCTCTCTTTTTCTTATTGATACTGATTTGTAATGCTTTTTTTATATATTTTGGAGTTTTCTTCTGGATACACACACAAGAACAATATATTATCCCAGCCTGTGTCTTGCATATTCATGTTACTAATGTTGTTTTTTGAAAAGTATTTTAATTTTGATAAATACTATTCATCAATGTCTATTTTGCAGTTAGTAAATTTTACCTATTGTCTTAAAAATCTTATTGAGTTTGTGGTCACTCGAATATTTTTCTTTGCTTTATTCTAGAAATTTTATTTTTTCAGGCTTTACCTTTTCATCTAAAGTCCATTTTGATTTAAATGTTATGAATAGTCTGAGGTAAGGGTCAAGATTTTATTTTTCTACCCAAATATCCAACTTTGCTACTATAAATATTGAAAGTGCTATCCTCTCCTCACTGAATTGCAGTGACACCTTTGTTACAAGTCAAGTTAACTTGAAAGTGTGCATAAAAATAAAAACACCTCTTTTTCTTTCCATTGATCTTAATTTCTGTCCTTGTGCTAATATAATACAGTCCTAATTACAGTAAATTTAAATTATGGTAGTGTAAGTTTTCTAGTCTTGTTCTTTAAGACTGTCTTGATTCTTTTGGTGCTTTGCCTTTCTATAAAACATAATCAAAAATAGTTTGTCTGGAAGATGGGCAAAACGGGTGAAGGAGAGCAAGATATACAGGCTTCTAGTTGTGGAATAAAAAAGTCCAGGAATAAAAGAGACACAGCAAAGGGAATATGGTCAATGATAGTGTAATAATGTTATATGGTGACAGATAATACCTATATTTGTGGCGAGCATAGGATAATGTATACAGAAGTTGAATCACTATGTTGTATGTCTGAAACTAATATTGTATATCAACTAAAATTAAAAAAATAAAAATAAATAGTTTGGCAATTTGGATTCTGATTGAGGTTTCACTAAATCTCTAGAACAATTTTTTTTAATTTTTTAATTTTGTATAAACATATAATGTATTTTTATCCCCAGGGATACATGTCTGTGAATCGCCAGGTTTACACACTTCACAGCACTCACCATAACACATACCCTCCCCAAAGTCCATTACCCCACCCCCCTCTCCCAATCCCCCTCCCCCAGCAACCCTCAGTTTGTTTTGTGAGATTCAGGGTCACTTATGTTTGTCTCCCTCCCCATCCCATCTTGTTTCTTTTCTTCTTTTCCTACCTCCCCCAAACCCCCATGTTGCATCTCCACTTCCTCATATCAGGGAGATCATATGATAGTTGTCTTTCTCCGATTGACTTATTTCACTAAGCATGATACCCTCTAGATCCATCCACATCATTGCAAATGGCAAGATTTCATTTCTTTTGATGGCTGCATAGTATTCCATTGTGTATATATACCCTCTTCTTTATCCATTCATCTGTTGATGGACATCTAGGTTCTTTCCATAGTTTGGCTATTGTAGACATTGCTGCTATAAACATTTCGGTGTACGTGCCCTTTCGGATCTCTACGTTTGTATCTTTAGGGTAACTACCCAGTAGTGCAATTGCTGGGTCATAGGGTAGTTCTATTTTCAACTTTTTAAGGAACCTCCATGCTGTTTTCCAGAGCGGTTGCACCAGCTTGCATTCCCACCAACAGTGTAGGAGGGTTCCCCTTTCTCCGCATCCTCACCAGCATCTGTCATTTTTAATTTCTAAAAAAAGGAGTTGATAATGTAAGTTGGTTGGGAGAATAAAGAAAAAGAAAGTGGAGAGAATTTGCTCATGCTGGAGACTAGAACAAGCCCGGAGCTAGATTTAGGGTATATTTTGTTCTATTAGAAGTTGTATCCCGACATTTTTTAGAAGAATAAACCCCATGTGATTACAAAAATAAAGTTAAATACTATGAAGGATAAAATATGACTATAATAATGAAGGTTCAAAAAAGATTATTATTTTTTGGAAAGATATTGTTAAGATAAACTAGTTAAAAAATGTTAAAAAAGAAAAGGGTAAAAGTTAAAAAAAATTAGCAGAGAAAGAAAAAAAGAAAAAAAATAAAATTAAAGAAAAAATTAAATTAACTGCAAGACTAAAGAATCATGGGGAGAAAGCCATGAATTCCGCGCTTTGCGTTCTCCTCCTCTGGAATTTCGCTGCTCTCCTTGTTAAGTGAACTTGGTCTTGGCTGGATTTCTTGTTGATCTTCTGGGGGAGGGGCCTGTTGTAGTGATTCTCAAGTGTCTTTGCCCAAGGTAGAGTTGCACCGCCCTTACCAGGGGCTGGGCTAAGTAATCCGCTCGGTTTCGCTTTCGGGAGCTTTTGTTCCCTGAATGCTTTCCGTAGAGTCTGGAGGATGGGAATGAAAATGGCGGCCTCCCAGTCTCCGGCCTGGAGGAGCCGAGAGTTCGGAGCCCGTCTCCTCAGTGCACCCTCAGAGAAAAACCCCAATCACTCCTGTCTCCCTGGCCTCTGGCCACGCTCCAAGCTCACCCAGCCTGCAACCGGTTCAAGGTAACCCCAAGCTGAGAGCTCACTCCTCGGCTCTGTCTCTGTAGCCGGCTTCCCCGCTCCGATACCTGAGAGCTCTGTGACAGTCAGACACCCCGATCCTTCTGTGACCCTGCGGGGCCTGGGGCCACGCTGACCCCCTTGGGCTTCACCCCGGTTTAGCCTCTGGAGCGATGTCCCTCCGTGGAGCAGACTTTTAAAAGTCCCGATTTAGTGCTCTGTTGCTCCGCCGCTTGCCGGGAGCCGGCCCCTCCCCCGCGGTCTATCCTCCCATCGCTTTCGATTCTCTTCTCCGCTGGTCCTACCTTTCAGAAAGTGGTCGATTTTCTGTTTCCAGAGTTGCTGTTCTTCTCTTCGATCTCCCATTGGACTTGTAGGTGTTCGCAACGGTGTGATAAGCTATCTAGCTGATCTCCTGCTACCCGATGTAGTCTCAGCTGCTACTTCTCCGCCATCTTGACTCCTCCTCCTCTCTACAACAATTTGAGGAGAATTAACATCATCACAATTTTTTATTCTTTCAATTCATGTGTGTTATGTATTTTTCCATTTATTTGGATCTTATTTAAGTTTTCTGAGCAATGATTTGGATTTTCAGTTTAAAGAGGTTATACATTTTTCTTTGGATGTCCCTAGGTATTTGACAATTTGGGATGTTAATGTAAATTTACATTTAAAATTTGTACTTTTTTAAATTAAACATTAGCAAGTTTATGATTTGCACCGACTTTATTAAGGTCATGAATAGCTATCTGTAATCCAATCACCATGGCAAATGTACTGCCCTATAAGCTTTTACTTTTATAGGCCTCTCAACCTTTATAGCATATCTGGCATATATTGCAGAAATCACCCTTTTATTATATGCAATTTTATATGTTCTTTTTTTTAAAAGATTTTATTTATTTGACAGAGAGAGCAATCACAAGTAGGCAGAGAGGCAGACAGAGAGAGAGGAGGAAGCAGGCTCCCTGCTGAGCAGAGAGCCCGGTGTGGGGCTCGATCCCAGGACCCTGAGATCTTGACCTGAGCTAAGGCAGAGGCTTTAACCCACTGAGCCACCCAGAAGCCCCTATATGTTCTGGTTGTTTCTTACACATAGGATGTTTCTATAAAATACAAGGTCCATGAGAACAGGAGTCATGATTTGTGTTTATCAGGAAATTTTGCCCCTCATACAACATAATTCTGAACATATAATGGTGTTCTTTTATTCCTTAGATTGTCATTACACAGGCAAATGGCCCAACTTTCTCTTTCATTAACTAATAGTGGGCATATTTTTTCATAGGCTACATCTTTTCCTGCTGATATCAGATCTCAAAATTGCTTCTAACAATTAGTTGAGTTGGCATAAAACACTAATTTATAATCTCTATTTAATATAGAGATTTATAATCTCTATTTAAACATTCAGTGAAACTTCTACAGAAAACTAGAGTGAACTTCAGCCATTGTATGTTTCCTATTTTCTCTAGCTGGCACTTACTTCTAGCAGTTAGTGGACATACTCCATCATAATTAGGGTTGTCTATAACATATAGAGTTCTCTATTATATATGTAATATATGCATAATTTTTATTGTATGTATGTATGTGTATATAATTTTCATTTGCAATAAAAGACAAATTGATTACAAAAATCTCTCATTTCACAGTTAGAAGGGTTATATGTGTCTGTGTGCGTATGTGTGTGTTTATGCTATATAGTACAGAGTTGTGCTATCTTAAGTGTTGTGTGTGCGTGTGCATGTGTGCATGTGTCTTTCTGTATGAAAATCTTCAATCTCAAGTAGATAAGATTTACCTGGTCTTGATATCTGTATATCTTTAACAACATCAAAGTGGTAACATGGGTATTTTTTTAAAGATTTATTCTCCATATCAGTTACTTACTTATTTATAGCATGGGGAGGGGTAGAGGAAGAGGGAGGGAGAAAATACCAAGCAATGAGTATGGAGCCTGACATGGAGCTTGATCTTATGACCCTGAGATCATGATCTGAGCCAAAATCAAGAATTGAATGTTTAACTGACTGAGCCACTCAGGCACCCCAAGAGGGTATTTATGAAGATGATAAATAGTTTTTTAAGTGACTAAACCCAAACTCTGAAAAATCTGCTCCTACAAAAATTATATGTATTAATGAATATCTATGCAATTTTAATCACAATTGATTACTCTAAGGCTCTGAGGAATGACATCAGTATCATTCTCTGGTTCCTAATGTTAAACAGCTGGGAATAATTTGTAACCAATTTGGCCAGTGGAATGATATTTGTGTTAGTTCAATCTGACTTTTCCTGCTGATGTCATATTGCTACCATTTCACACCATCAGATTTTTAGCTGGATTTTAAATTCTCATGGTGAAATCTTTATGACTCAGTGTGTCTCTTTCTCTAGTCCCTTGTTCTTAGTGCATTTTTTATACTCGCAGTTTGCAACATGATTTTTACACAGTCCCTGCTTTGCTTTCTTGTAACCGAATCTGAGAAATCTGGCTGTGACTCAGGATGTTATAGCTCTCTGTCCCTGATCCAAGAGTTCTTGTTTCCCATGTGGAATCAGTTCTCCCTGGTGGTTGCTTCCTCACCACCTGCACCAAGAAGAGAGACATTCAAACTACTAAGCAGGAAAAGTCACTTTTTGCTTACATGTAGATTTGAAAATAAGTTAATCCTTTCCTGCAGGGACATGATGCTTTCCCTATAGTATCACTGACAGTGTCTCCTGTTTCAGTTTTAGCTTGAAGGTACATTTTTACCAGCTTGATGTGCAGTAAGGTGTTCATGAGTGCTCCATTTTCATTTACCTGAAAACAAAAGCAAAGCAAAATATTTAGTATCAATAGGATGCCAATGTCTGGTAGGCTGGCATGATGTCAGTTTTACATGCTCAGTGACACGTTATGAAAAACATATATTTAGTTACATTGCAGTAAGGGTCTGAACTCCTGAATTCCAGTCTCTGCTTTTCCCTGAATTTGCTGCAAGGCGTTACCTCGTTAACCTCTCTGGACTTCAGTTTCCTTGATTAAAATGGAAGCACTTGACTTAAAAATTTCTGAAGTTGTTTCTAGTTTTATCAGTTCTCCTTGGACTATAATGATATTTTTACATTGAATAATTTTTATCTTTAATTCATAACTGGGGGCTTATTAATATATAAGCTTTCTCACTGAGCTTCCAGTCAGGACCATCTGGCTTATTTCTAATTCTATTTTGGGCACTATTTTCCATGAGGAGATATCCACCCTCCAATTACAGGAGCCTGGAGCCTGACTCTGGAACCTTTGAAGCTTTGTTATATTCCTGGTAAAGAGACACTTTATGAAACCTGCAAGAGAGGGTGACATTTCTTAGGTTCAAGAAAGTGTGAACTTTGGCACTGAACATAGTATGCTATTCAATTGTACTTCCTGAAGTTCATGCTTAATGTAGGCATGGTGCTGCTATTGTAAAACATGCTTTTGAATCAAAGAAGAAAGAGGAAATATCTCGATAAAGTAATTTGACATAAAGATATCTATTGTTACTAGCAGAGCTTCTGAATACACTGGAACAGTTCTTGACAGTAAAAAGGTTTTCATTATATGTTTTCCATCACAGTCAAACAAGCAGGAAGGAAGAAAAAAAGAATAATACTTAAATGTCTATGATTTTTGGCACCATGTTAAGAAATAGAGAAAGAAAAATGAATTTCACAGTAAAGAATGAGATGGTATTTTTGTTCTCAGCAGACATGATTTTTTTTTAAAAGATTTATTTATTTATTTATTTATTTGATAGAGAGAGTAAGAGATCACAAGTAGGCAGACAAGCATGCAGAGGGAGGGGAGAAGCAGGCTCTGGGCCAAGCAGAGAGCCCAAAGCAGGGCTCCATCCCAGGACCCTGAGATCATGACCTGAGCTGAAGTCAGAGGCTTAACCCACGGAGCCATGCAGGCACCCCCAGCAGACATGACTTTACGTCTTTAGCAGAAATGTCTATATTAAAAAGAGTTAAATAATGTCTCAATTAATAAATTTTAATTGAGGAGGACAACTACATTCACTTACTCACTGTTAAAGTTGCTGTCTTATGTTATCATATAAGCGATATTCATTGAAGAATTTTCAAGATCACTGGACCCAATGAATGCATTTTATAGAGGCAGCAATGTTGTAGGGAGATGTCTTTGAGTCCTTGGCTTCATTTTCCATTTGTGAAACATTGGTCAGGAGGCTCTGTAACCTTAGTTTCCTCATCCATGAAATCTGTGGAATATAAGTGCTATTGTAATTAGCTAGTTAGGGAGATTCACCCAAAGTTACACAATAACGTTGTTCTATTATTAGAACTAGATTAGATATGAGGTCTGAAATCTAGTCCTTGCTCATTCTACTACACTAAATTGCCTCCTCCCATAAAATGTAATGTTGTGTATATGGTTTTTACTCAAGTTTTCCTGATACAATAATGTTACTTGCTTTACACTTATATATGTATAATATACACAGATGCAGTAATATTGTTACCTATTTATAATACATGCATATATGTGTACCTACAGTAACTCTGTGTTACCGTGTTCCAGACACTGTTCTAAACACTTATATTAGTTACATATAGTATGTTACTTAGTCCTCACAGCAGCTGTATGACATAAATATTATATCTTCTCAATACAGTTATTGTGGTACAGGAGAGTCCAATTGCTTGTTCAGAGTCACAAACTAGTTAGTTTGAGACAAGATTTGAATCTTGGAAGTCTGACTCCACAGTGCATATTCTTAGTTATGACTATTCATTATCTGTACCTTGTAATTACTGAGTTTCTGAAATAAGGGCTTCTGACAGCATTGTATCAACACTCATTCACATTCCTTGGAAAGTCTTTCCTGCTCCTGTATCCCTGGAATACTTGAGGGAATGCTTATACTAATGCAAAGTAGGGCAAATACTTATCTATACACTATAAATATAATTACATAAAGCAAAATATCACAAAATTAGAACCACAGTTACATTTAAGTGATAAATGTTGGCCATTTTATTTTATGATACAGCACTTTTGCATGTGACTGATCATTCTCATGACTGTGGAGCTTTGATTAGTGAGATAATTGTCTGGGGACTGGGTGAGAGGGCATTGGAATTGTTAACATAACTAATTAATGGGGCCTGAACTAGGGGAGATACCATGAGTCTGAGCCACATAAATGAAGCTGTTGTTTATAGCACTACTGGTCCTGAGCATTTAAGCCCAAAAGACAAAGAAGGAAGAATAGGCCAACTTTATTCTGTCATATATGCATGGTCATCTTCTCTGTCCCTGACTCCCTAACTCTTCAGTCTGAAAAAGAGTCTCAGTGCAAAAATGCAGACAGTTTAGCAACATTTAAACTATGTCATCTCAAGATTTCTAACATTTCCCATTACACCCCTTGCTCCTGATTCTAATAACATTTTGCCTAACCACCCTAATCTCCTGTCTTATCCCTAAAATAAATTAAGTTAAAGATAAGAACTGAAAGTATACATTACATTTATGAAAGCATGAAGTCATTTTTGGCCTTAGATAGAACAATTTCAGTAGAAGAGTGAGGCCAAAACCAAATACTCGTAGACTAAAGAAGGATGAATGGAGGAAGAAAGTGGAGATAGACAGGGAAAAGACTGAAGATGCAGGAGGGAGAGATAGAGACAGACAGATAAAGAAAGGAGTGGAGGTAAAGATAGAACATGGGAGTGATGGGGTGCCTGGATGGCTCAGTGGGTTAAAGCCTCTGCCTTCGGCTCAGGTCATGATCTCAGGGTCCTGGGATTGAGTCCTGCATCAGGCTCTCTTCTCGGCAGGGAGCCTGCTTCCTCCCTCTCTCTCTGCCTACCTCTCTGCCTACTTGTGATCTCTGTCTGTCAAATAAATAAATAAACAATCTTTTAAAAAAAAGAACATGGGAGTGAAAAGAAAAGTTTTGCAGGAGACATGGAAGATGCTTATGCTACAAAGTGATAATATGGTGATTAAAGTAATCAATAGGATATTATTACAACAATGAAAAAATAAACATCAAAAAGTATAACTCCAGTTGGGTTGGAGAGGTGCGGTATTTGTTTTTCATAATATACTTTCCATAATTTCTGTTCTGCTGCATGATTTTATAACATACAATTTAAACTTAGTAATAAATTTAACATTAAAAAGCACTCCTTGGGATGCCTGCGTGGCTCAGTTGGTTAAGCGGCCGCCTTCGGCTCAGGTCATGATCCCAGCGTCCTGGGATCGAGTCCCACATCGGGCTCCTTGCTCGGCAGGGAGCCTGCTTCTCCCTCTGCCTCTGCCTGCCACTCTGTCTGCCTGTGCTCGCTCACTCTCTCTCCCCCTCTCTCTGTGACAAATAAATAAATTAAAAAAAAAAAGCACTCCTTAACCAATTATTCCATAATTCAGCACACACACACACACACACACACGCACACACACACAATCCTATCCATGTATACACACAATGCTCACTAATATATGGTAAAGAATAAGTACGGAGGGGAGCATCATGAATTGATCAGATGACAGAAGAGTTGGTATATGTGCTATATGTTACAGAGAAACTTCTTATCTTTGGACAGAGGCAGTAGTCACAACTTCTGTGCAAAGATCACTAAAGATAACTCCATATATTTTTCTAGTATTATGGACAAAGAGACAGTCCCTCTCTGTTAGAAAGTATCATCATATTTTACAGTAATGAGAGTTCAAATAACTTCCAGATTCACTCCAGAGCTGAGAGTTTGAGGATGGAACATTTTGGAAGAAGAATTAAGGATCAAAAAATTGAAATCATCCTTCTACTCTCATGTAATTATCTTTCAACTATTTGTTTTCTATCTTTAAAATGGGTACTTAGGATGTATTCTGCAGAACCCACTTCCTGAGTATGTAGAACAATGATTATCTACACAAAAATGAGTTAAGAAAAATTTAATAAATCCCAAGGTATGGTGAGCTAACTTGATAGAATTTAGGCATAAGAATGTAAGCATGAGGGAGTGAAACTAATATAAGAATGATCTAATTAAGTAATTGTTGTATTGTAAGTTATGGGCTTTCAATTAAATAAAAACTTAAATTACTCTTTTTGCCTCTGTTAATTAGTGGGTTTTGTATCTGGTTCAGTTAAGCATGAAGAGGATACTGGTACAGTTTTTCACTATAGGGACTGCATTTGCAATTTTTCTAGTCCTCTGGGATTTGATGCAATTAAAATGAAACTGAATCCTTGGTTTAATCCTGCTGAGGGAGCTTTTTGGACAGAAAGCCCTGCAACTTCACAGAGTAGAGACTTGAATAAAGTAGAGTATATTACCATCCCAGTTGTGTTTAGATATTATCTTTTCCATGGACTTATCTTGGTCTACCTGGTTGATGTTATTTTCTGGGCTCTCTAAAGTTCCTCTGGGATCTCTGTTTTTACACTCATGATTATCTTATTTACTCATCTCTCTTCCTTAATAGACTATAAACTTTGAAAACAAGTAGAATGTCTTATCACCATTTGTTGACCTGCAATGTTGAGATCATTGTTGGTATACTCCAGGCTTGATACATGATCATTGCCAAGTAGTTACTTCACGTTCTGTCTCACTAGACACATAGACCACTTTTGCCTTGATTGGCCACAGCTCACATGTGTAGTGTCTGGCGTAATTCAAAGGTGTGATCTTCAGATTCATCATCAGTTGATTCCTTTTGGTCTTTTTATGACTACTACAATTAACCAGCATGACTACTACAACTAACTGGGCTTCTGGAACTCTTGTCATTAGACAGATAGATTGTGGGTCACACATTTTGCTTCCCAGGGATCCAGTGTAGTAAAGTGGGAGAAGAATGAACACAAATTCTGGAATTAAATTGCCCCAGGTTATGGTTTTACTATTTCTTCTAATTTGCTCCAAGTTCCTTGAACTCTCTGAGGCCCTGCTATCTTATTTTAAAGAATGAAAATTTTAGTGCTTTTCTTTTTAGAAAAGTTTAAATAAGGTTTAAACCTAAGGGTTTATTGTGAAGGTTAAGATGAGAGGGCATACATGTATTTTAAAATAGGGAAGAAAATTTCCTTTGATATTTGTCTTTAGAAGATTCTAGAACTATTTATTTTTTAAAGTACGTTATACTGGCTTCAAAGAGCAACAGCTCAAACTTACATGGTTTCATGGAGGACAGGACATGTCCCACCAAGCATCTTTCTTTTTTGGTGGAGGAGTCTTTGTCAAAATGCGGTCCCAGGATCACCTACGTGAGACTTATTTTAAAATATTTTTTAAAAAGTCAGAATTCTTGATCTTGTCCCAGACTAGTTTAACTAGAATCTATAATGGTAAAACCACAAATGTGGACTTTCAGTATTTTTCACTCAAGTGATCTCTATGCATCACTGATCTGGAGTAGAGTCTAACCCAACAAAGGTACAATTAACTGTAATACATAACAGAACCTATTATTTATACACTTGGCTAGACTGGTGATAAAGCACATTTAGGGAGTGTTGTCAGTAGATGGCACAATTTAAGTGTTAGGTAAGGTTGCCAAAAAATAATGCAATCTTATCTAAGTTAATATTCACCTATTCTTTCATTCATTCCACTCAGTTACTTATTTATATATTTATTATTTATTTATTTATTTATTTTTAAAGATTTTATTTATTTATTTGACAGACAGAGATCACAAGTAGGCAGAGAGGCAGGCAGAAAGAGAGGAAGGGAAGCAGGCTCCCTGCTGAGCAAAGAGCCCGATGTGGGGCTTGATCCCAGGACCCCAGGATCATGACCTGAGCTGAAGGCAGAGGCTTTAACCACTGAGCCACCCAGGCACCCCTATTTATATATTTATTCATTTAACTGACTCTTAGTGTGAAGTAAAATTCTGGGCAAAGCAAAATTAAGAGTTTTTCTCTACATTCAAGGATGTTTCCATCT
This sequence comes from Mellivora capensis, assembly GCA_004024625.1. Lineage (NCBI taxonomy): Eukaryota > Metazoa > Chordata > Mammalia > Carnivora > Mustelidae > Mellivora > Mellivora capensis. Next base: position 109,434 of record PISX010001044.1, read on the forward strand.
GTTGGGGAGAAAAATAAGGTAATTTGAATTATGATGTGAATATACTGCCATAATGGAGATAACATGCATTGCTAAGAATGAAAGGAGCTGTACCTAACCTGGTTAGTAGTGGACGAAAACTTAAAGTTGAATAGGAGTTAGCTAAGCAAAGGGGAAGGACTGAAGAAAGGATTGCTTCAGGAAAGTGGAACAGCTTGTACATAGGTAGGAAGCCAAATATGAGTGTGTTTTGAACATGTAAATAGTTTGGAGTGGCTGGAGCATAAGGTAGGAGAATGGTGAAGATGCACCTGGGGCAGTATAATTCTCGGAGCAAGCAGAACTTTAATGCTGGAGTCACTATTTTTATCCTACATGCCCTGATTTCAATATAATAAGCTTTTCATTTGCCATATGGAGATAGTGGCTTAGAACATGCAGAGAATGTCTTATTTTTTCCATAGATGAGTTATGTTGTCAAATGGTAAACTGCCATATGGCAAAATGTGGTTCTAGACTTAAATTTCTGTGTGAGACTCTACCAAAGATGTAAAATTGTCCCTGTAAAAGGGAAATGTCTGCTACAGGGGTGCTATTATATTGTTATAAAGAGTTATGCTCTGGTTTATTGTTTTAATTAACACTCACTCTATCTCTAAACTTTTATATCTTAAAAAAAATCATGGCTAGTTTGACTATTGAATGAAATTGCTCTTTCTTCTTCTTCTTTGATAGACCTTTACCCTCCTGTGACATTATTCAAGAAATTGATTTTACCAATTGCATTCCAATTTCATAGTTTTGATGAAATTTTTCCATAAGCAGGCATTCTTATTACGTGGCCAAAAAAAACTTATACATTGGATGAAATTCTTTGAGAAGGTAAGGAGTTTAAATGTCTAGAATAGTATGGATTTGTCTTCTCTAAATAAAGATTTCCTACCTAGTTAACTTTTATTGGCAACATATGGTTAACCCAAACAGATGATCACTCCTCATTTATCCATTCAGTGTCCTGAGTGAATTCATAACATAAATGCCATATGTAACATCCTAAGTTAAATGCTGGTTTTTGAACCACATTCAGGAACGAGGAGAAAGGTGGAAGGATAAAAAGACTCCCAAGAGGTAAAAAAAGAAAATATGCTTCTAGCAAAGTTTACTAATAGCATACTTTCTGACAATAGCAAATGCATTATTAGTTTTGAGGTTTTGTTTTGGTTTGGTTTTGGTGTTAGAACTGACAAACTGTAAGGTCATTGTTAAGTATGAATTAAATAGATCTGTAAAATATCACAATCCTGTTTTTATTTCCATCTCTGGAATCCCTGCAATAAACAGTGTCCCTCTCCAATTCAGCTCCCACTCTAACTTCATCTCCATAAAGCAAATGTGGCCATGCTATTCTTAAAAAATCTGAATTGCCCATCTTTGAGCGTGTGCGCGCGCACACACACACACACACACACATACACATTTAAAGTGCCCCCCATCCCCAGATGGAAGAAACGACCCTTCAAAATGGGCCCTACTTCTTTTTAGCTAGATCTCTATGTGTTTCTTATTTCTTAGTATAGAAAACCATTACTTTCATCATTTATAGGACAAAGCCTTTCACGCACCCAGGCTTTTTACATGCTGCTCTTTTTGAATGATGCCTTTCTGACCTCCCACATGTGGAGGAATAACTGGAAGCTTTCCTACACAATAGTGGACAACTTAGATAAAGCTCCCTGTAAAAAGAATATTTTCCCCAACATGTGAGAAACCCTCAGTTTTCACTCTGTTTCCTAACATAGAATTCATGATAGTTATAAAACCTATGCCTCACAAAAGCAGGTTCCATGAACTGCTTCCATTCAGTGTAAGCGGAAACTCAAAAGAGTTCATACATCAGACTTGGCCGTGTGTTTCCATTGTAAGTCCCAGGCTTCTGATTTTCTTACACCACAGTGCCTAGTTAAGTGGAGTTTTAACAGTAACACACTCAAGAAGGGAGGGACAATAACTGAAGAATATGTGCTGTGGGGGTTCACCATGAGACACCAATTGACTAACTGATGTCATTGTAAAAATTATAGCTTAGTACTGATTCCTCTCCTGTACTTTCTGGCAGCTGCTCATTTAGGCTGGTCATAAAGCCTCTGCATCTCAATTACTTTGTCTGTAAAATGTAGATTAGTAATACTTGAGAGCTATCCACTACAGTGCCCATCACTTCCTTGGCCATTAATAAATTACAGTAATACATATACTACTGATGCAGTAAGACTCCTAGAACATTGACCAGTTGTCAAAAAATGTATCATTGCCTATTTTATTAGGAATGTCAAAGAACTATCACGTTGGCTTTTTTTCTGGAGAAAGATTTTTTTACAGCTGGTCTTCAGTCTCCTCTCTTACATGATATATCCCACCTGAAGAAAGAAGAGTACTATGCTTTCCTGAGAATTCCACCAGGAATATACTAACTTGCTTATCTAATTTACATTTAGAATCTTGGAACTTGCTCTTAGAAGCTTGAGCCATAAATGGAGACACAACTATAACCAAATCATTGGATTTTAAATGAAATTTTGGTCTTAAGAAAGAGAGTTACACTTAATTTTCTTATAGCACCAGTGTGTACAAAGTAGGTAGAAGGAGATGGGGAAATTTAGAGGTGTTTTCATTTGGCCTCAATAAATCCAAATATCTGTTCAGATTTTTGTCAAGTTAATTCAGTTGCTGATCCCTTCAGGAAAGTTAACTGTGTCAGGTACTCTGGCTATGTGGCATCTGAAATACAGGATGAAAGAAGAAAGAAGGGGGAAATACATTAAGAACACTTTAAAAATCAAGATAATAAAGATATTTAAAGAATATGTATGCTTGATAAGGCTTTGTAGGTATCTTATGAAGCCTGAATTAATATACAATAATTACCACAGTAACCAGTGTCTGTAGAGTGTTTTGTGCATGACTTCATTTTCATCTCCCCAGGGCAGAATGTATGGCTTCTTGAACTGGACTCTCAGGCACTCAGGGTAGTATTTGTATAAAACATAATTCTTTCATCTCTGTTTTTCCCCTGTCTCTCTCTCTCTCCCAGATGTTTTACAAACTATTTTTTTTTGAAATTTATTTGTTTGTCAGAGAGAGAGGAAGAGAGAGCGAGTGAGCATAGGCAGACAGAGGCAGAGGGAGAAGCAGGCTCCCCGCCAAGCAAAGGAGCCGGATGTGGGACTTGATCCCAGGATGCTGGGATCATGACCTGAGCCGAAGGCAGCCGCTCAACCAACTGAGCCACCCAGGCGTCCCTTACAAACTATTTTTAAAGGATAGACACTGTATTTAGTTGTGTATGTGTGTGTATGTGTGTGTTTTAATAATTCCTGCTTTTATCACCATGCCATGCATATTTTAGACGCTTAAGAAACATTTGTGGAACAAATATATAAATGAGCAAAAAGAGTTCTGCGGGGCAGAAATAAACTTGCCATAAAGAATAATGCCATTTATATAAAGAGAAGAAACCTGGTATGTTTCCTCTCAGCCTATTTCAAAGGAGGTTCCACAGTGCTTTAGTGTTATAGAGATATTTTTCATAGACTTAGGAGTTAATGCCTCAGTTGCTTTTGCTGACCCACAAACGATTTATTCTAAATTTTATATATATACATATATAAATAAAATATCTGTAATATATATATTCAAATAGTATATATTCATATATATGAATGTATATTAATATGCATTTATATATTCACATATTCTGTCACTATCTTGACATCTTTCATGAAGGGTTTGTAGATAGTAGTTCACAACTTGTTCACAAAAATGAGAACGGTTGATTATAGTTTGGACTCAAACTGATAATCTTTTTCAGATGCCACCATTTTGGATCTAACAATAGCCAATTAGACTGAAACATTTTTGTGTGTGTGTGTTGCTTTGTGATTTTCTGCCTTTATACCTATTCATAATTTTTCTTTCCTTTGCCTGAAATGCCCTCTTTCCTTACACATTGTTTATCTGAACCATATACTTCTGAGGCATTCCACCTCAGAAGCTGCTTATTCTGGAATTGTTACCTAATCTTCTCAAGTAGAGGCAGTTTTGGGGTCTCATGGTTTCTCACTGACTGTATATGTAACTTGTAAGACAGTGATATTTTCTCTTTTATATGAGAATTATTATACTTGCCTTTATAATTTGCACTATAAACTTATTAGGAATAGGTGACATGTGTTGTTTACTTTTATATTTCATGAAGGGCTAACAGAGTAATTAATAAATATTGTTATAGATTATCAAAAAAGGAAACAAAAATATAAATTTCAGAGTAATATAGAATTTCATTCCACTGACTTGCTAAACTTCAGTGAAGACACTGCTGAGGTATCAGTACAAATAGATTATTTGGATATAAACAACTACAGTTTAACAAAGTTCCTTGTAAAGGGAACATTTAATAACATATCACTTAAAAAGTCATGGAATCAGATCAAGAAATCTTACTTGAAAAAAAGTTGATGTAAGTAAATCGGTTAATATAGATGATGGATAAAATCAATTCCGTTTTTGTTGTGGTAAACATTCTAAAAGTATAAAACAGTTTAATCATAACATGTTCAGATGCCCAGATCCAGTAGTAGTAAATAACTGGAAAAATATTAATTATAAGTGAAATTAAAAGTAAAATACTAAAATCTGCAAACTGCTTAAAGCACCCAGTTTTATTCTCAAAGAATACACAGGGGTTATGGTTTATTGTACACCGATTTTTCACATTTTATAATAAAAATGAACTGAAATGGATATGGATATGAGATATTAGTGGTATATATCTACATATGTCACTGCCTGGTCCTGCATCTAGCCTCTTCACAGGTGCAGACACATGCATGCATGTATGTCTTTTTCCATGATCTCATTCCACCTGCAGTCCTTCAAAAAATTTCCTCCTGATCTGCCGGGACATATAAATATTTGAACATTATATGACAAAACAGATTACAATGACCAGAATTATTGTGGCTTGATGCATTTGGTGAGAAAATGGTGTTTATAAAAAAGGGTATTTCATAAAAATTAAAATTCCAATAGTTTGAAAATGTAACTGTCTAACCTTAGGAGAATTAAAAGCCTCAAATGAACTTTTGATATAATCCCAAAGTTATTTGCAGTAATCAAAGAACACTTTGTGTCTTCTCTAAGCAAAAGCTGTTTCATCTGATCTGTAAGAAAAGACTGGTGTTAAGTGATAGGCAGTCATTGGGGATGTCCCTTGATGTCATTAGTCTAATCAGTAGGCAAAAATCCAGGAGAAAGCCTTTACAAAATTCTATTATTGTTTCCAGTTTCACTTTTTCTTCTTTTAAGATATGAAAGTGATTGTATTTGCATTTTAAAATATTTTAATCACCGTTTATATAGTTCATTTGTAACATTTATCCAGCAAACTCAGTGTGGACAGTTTAGAAAATCAGCTGTGTATTGGATAATTAAATCTGTTTAAATATGGAATTAGTTATCCAAGCTTGACAAGTTCTCATTAACACTTACAGAAATATGGAATGCTATATACCATAAAAACAGGAGCAAAGAAACCAGAAAAATTTCACACTTGATTATTTCTCCAAAGATTCCTGCTTTTTTTTTTCCTTTCTAAATATTTTACATAGCCACAGTGATTGTCATAATATTTTGTGTGTTTAGAAAACTAAATAGAAGAATTCCTAAATAATGAGCCAGAAACTTCTGGAGTAATAGCCTAGCAGAAAGCAACATTTAATTAACCTCAGACCACTGTAATCTTATGAACCAGTACTTGACTTAATAGATCCTGTAGTGACTTGAAAGATCCTATGACAACTTACCACTGTGACTATCTATAGGATTTTAGCAAAATAGGGTAAGTACCTTCGTAAACTTTGTGGGAATTCAAATCTCTTAAAGACTAAGAGTTCTCTATTCAGAGTTTTACAGTAGAGAACATTGAGAACTTTGGATGTAAGTAGAGAAAAAATGGAGTCCATGGGGCATGCATGCTTAAATAATTCAGCTCTAAACAAGATTTAATTAGTCAATTATCTAATAAACATCAGAATTCATAAACAGTGCATAACTGATTATGTTGAATAAAAGTTGCAAATTGCCTGTATTCATAATGGTTGATTGAAACATCATTAAAGATATGTAAATGCTGTATCATTTCATTAGAATTTTGAGGAGAAAAAGGTAATTAGAAAAATAATTGTGAAGTGATATTAGATATCTTCCCCCTTGAAATGTGCTAATGATATCTTTCACAAGAAGATGATTGTAGTTCAAGTCCATTTAGCAGCCAAGCTGCAATCTGATTGGCTTTACCCTCCCTCCTTCATCTAAGTTTGATAGAATCTTGTAAACATGGTATCACGGAATTTGGAGAATTTTTGTTTATCTCATCTCCTAGATTTTGAAAGACATCGTTGTCAGAGTTCAATTTTTATTGGAAATGAAACTAATGCTACTTGAATTTTCTGAGGATTTCTATTTCAGTGACAGTGTGTATCGAGTGCCCTGGAGAATTGGCATGATTGTCAAAAGAAGCTCAGCTGCTACACTCCCATGAGAGGTGTGCTCTCATGCTTCATTGTTTCAGTTGGTTTTCTGAAGGAAAGAGCATACGCATGCTCAGTATCTACACTATTTATATATAGTTAAATAAGGAGGCCTGACTGGTGTAGCTCTAACACCTTGGTGTTCTATGTAAGCAGCCCAAAACCGAATCCAAAACCTAACCAATCCAAAACTTAAGCCTAACCCAAAACCTAACTCAAGCTGGAAACACAAGCCCGAGTCAATGTACTTGAATCCAAGAAAATGAAATTTAATAGCAGCCGATCACATACAACCAACTAGACTTTCCCAGACAAGGCAACCACCTAATAAAATAGTCCTAAAATCATCCTTATTAAAGTACACTAGTTCATTTTCTCTTTCACACAACAGATTTCAAAAATACAAATGCTCCTTCGGGCTCCCTGCTCTGCGGGAAGCCTGCGTCTCCCTATCCCACTCCCCCTGCTTGTGTTTCCTCTCTCACTGTCTCTCTCTGTCAAATAAATCAATAAAATCTTTTTTAAAAATACAAATGCTCTTTCTTTCACTTTGTTCATACTACATCCCCATGAATTCAGTCATGGTTGTTACTTTTCTAGGATAGTAATGAACATGGTAGTTGTTCTCTGTCTTTTTAGCCCAAACTCTAGGACACATTTCTGACTTGGTGGGATCACCATTGTTCCAAGAAATGGTTCTTTTCCTTATGTGTACAGACTCAACTTTATAAGTTTACTTGGAGTCACTCAAAATCTGAGAGACTAACTTCACCTAACCAAAGCCATGAGAGAACATGATGTCTCTTTTTATTGGCACTGCCAATTATTTTACACCACCAACTCTCCTGGGTTATTATCAAAGCATAAACTTCTCTATATCCCTGCATCTAGTGTTTTGCTATCTTCAATTTATGCAAACAAGCATGTAGCATTTTGCTTGACACATTATAAATTCTCAATAAATGTTTGTTAAAGAAGGGAGTATATTATCCTATAGTATAAATACATCCAATTGGTGGACCAAGTGTCCATGTCAGCTCTTCAGGACGAATGATTATAACTAATGACTCTAATAGCCTATAATAGCCCTTGCTTCCTGACATTCATGATTTTATGTGGTCTCCTCCTACATTACATCGGAGTTGATACATATGAGTCAGAGTATGACAAAAATGATACTATGACTACTGAGGTTGATACTTAAAGGCACTGCAGTTTTCCTTTTGAACTTTTGGATTGCAGTGTGTGAGGAAACTGGTTTATGACCCTAAAAACCCTCAAGTAGCCACTGGAGAGGCCCATATGAAAACATATTGAGGCCTACTAACACTTGGACCAATTTCCCAGCCTTGTATGTGAACCACCTGGAAAATGGGTTCCTCGGACCCACTCAAGCTCTCAGATGACCATAGTCTGAGACACTCTCTTTGTTGTAATCTAATGAGAGATCCTGAGCCAGAAACACCCAATAACATTGCTTTTGAATTCCTAACCCACAGAAACTGTGAAAAGTAATAAAGAGTTATTGTTTTAAGTCACTCCATTTTTTAGCTTTTTTTTTCCAGAATTAATAACTAATACAATGACCTTGTCCAAAAAGTTTGGATCAATCTTATCTAAAATCTGTAGACCCTATAACCATTAGGTCAGAATACCAGTTTCTAAAAAACAATAGCAAATATCATTAGATTCTTAATTTCCTATTAATTTCAAAATGAAATTATTGACTTGATTAAGTCAAGAGCTACTGCAAATTATATGAAAATATCTATGTCTTATTCAGATTAGATCCTCCGTTTAGTCATATAGTGATTTCTGTATTACTTTAGACTTATCTGAGATACACACAGACATACACACATACGTATATGCATAATGATATATATAAAATGATTTATATGATATTGATCATGTTAAATATGTAAAAATATATATAGTTATATTTACATATAAATATATACTTTATATGACCCTGACTATATTCTGGCATAGTTACAGCCTTTTATACCTATTAACTCATTTAAACCTAATATAATGCCTGTGAAATAGGTACACTATGAGTCCCTTTTTCAGATGAAGAAATAGTTCAAATGAGCGAAGCCATGGAAGGCTCCAAAGCCTGTGCTTCACCACTGTGCTATGCAAGCTTGCTGCCTGTCTGGCTAGCAGTGAACAACATCATATCCTGCTACCACATGCTGAAACATTCTGCATACTGACCACCTTAATATTGGCTTGATTCTCAATGAGGTCTACACATTCTTTAGGTTGTGGAACAGAATTTTGAAGCTAAAGGAAAAGAGGATAATTTACAGATAGAAGAGGGACCTGAATAGGACAAAGTCAACAAGGCTACTTTTTTTTTTTAAAAGATTTTATTTATTTATTTGACAGAGAGAGATCACAAAAGACACAGAGGCAGGCAGAGAGAGAGAGGGAAGCAGGCTTCCTGCTGAGCAGAGAGCCCGATGTGGGGCTCGATCCCAGGACCCTGAGATCATGACCTGAGCCGAAGGCAGTGGCTTAACCCACTGAGCCGCCCAGGCGCCCAACAAGGCTACTTTTAAGATAGGAATCATTACTTAGAACATCTCCTTCATTTTCCTGTTTACACTGCCTCCTCCTCTTTGCAATCATGGCAGAACATTATTGGAGAGTCCATGACGAAAAACAGCTACTACTACCTTTGCTTAATGGCAGAACACTATTGGAGAGTCCATGAAGAAAAATAACTACTACCACTACTACTATTTCTTCTTCTTCTCCTTCTTCTCCTTCTCCTCCTCCTCCTTTTTTTTTAAAAGATCTTATTTATTTATTTGGCAGAGACACAGAGAGAGCCAGAAAGCATGAGCAGCGGGGACTGGCAGAGAGTGAGAGGGCAGAACAGAACCTGATGCAGGGCTTGATCTTAGGACCCTGAGATCATGACCTGAGCCAAAACCAAGAGTCGGACGCTTAACCAACTTCACTATCCAGGTGCACTGCAAGCATAATTTTTTCATGTAATTCTCCTCATGCACTTAAGCCCATCTCATCCTCCACCTCATTAGAAGCCTCTTGTCTCTCAGCAGGGTTTTCTTTTGGAAAAAAAAATATTTTTCATTTTATAACCTTTTACTCTTGAACTGCAGACTACTTGTGCCCATCAGTGTCCCAGGCACCTGAAGCACAGATTCGGGGGTAGCAGTGTGTGTGTCTTCTGTCAATCCACCTGTCCTGCTTGACATCTCAAGTGTAATATTATATTGTTTTATGGGATGAGAATCCACAGTTAGAGACTCACTGTATGATTATGCTATGTAAAACAGGCCAATAATTCTAAGGTTGCCGTCACAGGCCTTTGAGGTTTTCCCAAAAAAAAAAAAAAAAAAAAAGGCTCAGTGTATTCAGATACAGTTTCACCGAGTCTAGTGTATGGAATTTGGAAGCCCTTTTTTCTTTTTAATTTTAATAGTAGACAAGAACACTAATGGCACAGGACCTAGTGTTAGGGAGTAGGATATTGGATTTTATTTTATCTCTGTATTGTTCTCACTCCATGACCTTGAGCATGTCTTGAATTTCTCTTGGGTTAAGTGGGCACAATATAAATTACTTGTTTACTTTCCAAGGTTTATGTGAGAAGCAAATGAAGGAGACTGTTTATGAGGATATTTTAAATATTAATAAATATTTATAGATATACATTATCTTCAATAACAAAGCAGTGCATACTTGAATATCTATCTATCCATTCTGCCTCTCCTCACCATAATGGCAGACAAGAGCTATATTTTATTTGTCCTTTTTTCTTCTACAGCATCAATATCACTGGATAGCACTTAGCATATTATCAAATAATCAATAAATGAAAAGTAGATTGTGATTGCTTGCATTGTTTTTCCATGATGTATGTGCAGAAAAATGGATGATCCCCATATATGACTTACTGTATTTGGACATTCCTAGAGGGGAAAAAAAGAATTCTGTAGTTGCTGATAAATAGTCAACAATTACATTTCCAGTGAAGGTGGGAATGGAAGTCCTGATTTAGAATTTGCTGGTTTATTTCCATAGTATAGATACTTCCACCATTATTGATTTTAAGTTACCAATGTGGCCTTACTGAAAGTGGAATAGGAAAGAGTTTTATAGTAGAACGCCATGACACAGTATTTCCATAATAGAGAAACAACAGATATAAGTAATTTCAAGAGTATAGATAAGATTGAAATGAAAGAATTAAAGTGTAGAAAAATAGTTAAGAATTAATGAATTTTGAGTACTTATTACTTCTGTTTTTTTTTTAAAGATTTTATCTATTTATTTGACAGAGATCACAAGTAGGCAGAGAGGCAGGCAGAGAGAGGAGGAAACAGGCTCCCCGCTGCGCAGAGAGCCGGATGTGGGGCTTGATCCCAGGACTCTGGGATCATGACCTGAGCCAAAGGCAGAGGCTTTAACCCACTGAGCCACCCAGGCGCCCCTTACTTCTGTTTTTAACATGATTTAGATTTAAGTTGATATATATTTTTTAGTGATGGATGTGTTTATCAGTCAGATTACAGTATTTCTGAAAATGTGGCATTTGGCTCTAATGAAGTCATACAAACTGGCTCTAGCATGCACATGAATATGTTCCTTTCCTTGAGATAGCTCTTACACGTCACTAAAACATTATTCACAATTTACCATAATTTGGAACTAAGCATTAGTGGGTTTTTGTACCAAGGCAGGAATTTTCTGTACTAAAATATTAAGAAGTATTTACCAAGTATATTTTAGATACTTCCCCTTTTTTATTTCTCCTATCAAGAATTTTAAAATCTTTATAAATTGTATACTGTATTAAGAAATTCACCACTTTATATATTCACATAAACTAAGTATGTTATATTTTAGATCATTGCCACTAGTATTCTTGCCAACAAAGAATAAAAATAAAGCTAATAAAATTTTAAATAGGAACTACAATCGGTGGCAACAATTCTTAGCATAAAGTATGTGAGGTTATTTTTTTTAATTCCTTTAAATTTTATTTTATTCCTTTTATGGGGTTAATACAATACTCATAACCTTAATTTAGTCACAGAATAAATATCTAAAAGTGACAATTCCTCACCCCCGTTCCTTCAAGAAGAGCTATCTATTCAAACCAAAGAAGATTCTTACCACCTACTATCATTTTTTTCCTTCAAATCTTTTTCAGCTTTGTATCTTCCCACCTACTCTTCTTACCCTCTTGCTTGAGTCAGGATAAAAGTTTTTCACTTTGGCCAAATCTGAACTAAGTTCTGGCTCTAAAGCCCTAAAACAGTGCAGAGAAAGGCTATTTGGAACACGACAAGCAAAAGCTATTATTTTTTAAAGTATTGTGGGTTTTATTTTAAAGCTAAAAACAATATGTGTTTTTAAAGCAAAAAAGTGAAATTATAAATAAGAATTTAATTTTAAAAAATGTGTCTTTAACAAACAACATTGTTATTTATAATAGGTAGATGGATGGATGGATTAATGGATGGACAGAAAGAGAAAGAAGGAATAAATAGATGCAGAGATGTGGATAGACATATATAATGTTTACCATCATATGTATATTATTTTATCTTCTCTTTCTTTTCATATAACATTATTCTATAATCACTTCCTCATATATTAATTGTAACAATTCTTTTTTAATGATTGGATACCATCTCATATGGATGTATGGTAGAACAATTATCTTAACTAATTTTTGGCTGCATAAGCTTCTTTTTAACTTTTAGAGTTATAAATAGCAGTATGTTAAAAAATCTTATATGTGGGGCACCTGAGTGGATCAGTCAGTTAAGTGTCTGACTCTTGATCTCAGCTCTGGTCTTAATTTCAGGATCATGAATCCAAGCCCCACATTGTGTTCCACACTGGGCATGGGGCCTATTTTAAAAAAAAATTCTTATTTGCTATGCTTTGTATTTATCTTTATTTTGAGATATATCTGACATATTAATTTTAGGCATACAATATAATGATTCAATACATGCATATGTTGTGAAATGATCTCTGCATTAAGTCTAGTTAACATCCATCACCACACAGTTACAAATTTTTTCTTGTGATGAGAACTTTTAATATCTCTCTCTTAGCAGCTTACAAATACACAATACAGTATTACCCACTGTATTCATCTCTGATTATTTCCTTAGATTGATTACAATATGAGGAGCTTCTGGTTCATAGATTAAGGATAGCCTAAAGTTGTTATTAATATATGTTGTGAAATTTTATTAAGAAAAGTTTTTTATAGTGAAAAAGGCTGATGTTGGTGCCTAACTACTGCCCATGCTTCCCTGCATCGATGTCTACACCAGAAAACTATGGCATTGGTATCATGCCATCAATTCATGTTTGTGAGTAATAAAGCAAAAGTTTTCATAAGCTCATAGTTTGTGAAGAGAAGAGATCAGGTATTTTTTTGTTTGCTTGGTTTTTTTTGCTTGCTTGTTTGCTTGAACTTGTGGTCCAGAGATCAAGACCTGAGCTAAGATCAAGAGTCAGATGCTTAACCTACTGAACCATCCCGGCAGCCCTAGATCAGGTTTTAAACTGTGTATTTCACACATATGCGTTTGTCTCCCCATCTGTAAGGAATATGTTAGCATTATCTTGAGTAGTGTTGTAAGGATTATAAATAATGTATGTAAAGGGAATTTATACAATAATGATTCTGGGTAGATGGTATGTATGTATATGTGTATGTATTTATTTGATGGTGGTTATTTATAAAGTCCAGGAATAATTTCAGGAAATACTACCAATTTCAGGAAATACTACCAAACTATGAATTGGATTTCAGTCAAAGAAATACAGTTCTTCTCAGCATGTAAAATTAGCTCTTTAATGACCTTACATGGACCTGGATTTCACCCCTCAAGTTAACTCTAAACCTGCTTTTATGAGTCAGCAGCAACCCCTACATAATTATAGCATTATCCACCCCACCATGAAAATCTATTAGCACATCTGCCTTGTTTTTTTTGAGGGATTAATAAGGCAATATTATGATTCTCATTGGAAAACCTGAAAATGATCTTCACAGTAAAAATTACATGATGAAATTAAAAGTATTGACTTGTCTATAATTTAAAATATATAATTTATAATTACTTAAATATATGCATCTATATTTAAATATATTTTTGAAACTATGCATGTTTATTAATGGTGACCTAAGTGCTTCTAATATTTATGAACCAGGATTTAAATAAAAGATGTATTTTAGATTCTTTTATGTGAAGAGATAGCTTTAGTAGCTAACTCTTGGCAAGCGTTTGCAATAACATTCTCTTTATGGTATTTCAATTTTAAATCAACTAATTTATTCTGGTATACGTTCTTTTGTCCTTAAAGGGATTGGTCTCTTTATCCCTATGGCAGCTGCTGTTCTGTTTTGGGTCTTTGTAATTTCTTAAAGAAATTAAAGAAATTTTAATATTGATGATCAGAATGTCAACATATATAGGCAAGGCATGCATTTTCCAGATCATCATTGCTCCAGTAATCCCCATTTCTTTACCCATTGATGCTACGTGCTTAGTCCAAAAAGATGTTATTTTGCCATGTTTATCCTACACTGTCACCAGAGTATTCTTTCTTTTCTTAATTTGATCAAAATAATCTGCTTCTCAGGAATTCTCACTGGCTCCCTATTAGCCTCCTGTACATTTTCACATGTCAATCAGAATCCTTTAATCATCTTTAAACTTTGTTTCCGCAGCAAGGAAAAGGGAACTAACATTAATGAGGTCCTACTATTTTGCAGACATTGTGCTGTGTACTTTGCATGAGTATACTTTTTTAGTCATCATAACAGTCCTATATTTTAAAAATAAAGAGAGCTTAAGAGAAATTAAGTAACTTTGTCCAAGGACAGAGCTGTAAGTGGCAAAGCTAGACTTATTTAAACCAATGTCTACCTCACTTCACATCTTTTGTTTTTTCCACTCTCCCAATGGAAGAGTGGTTGGGCAGGGATCCTTAAAACACCTAAGAATGTATGTCTGTAGGAGTAGAGTGAAATAAATCTAAGTGGTAATTTGAATTAATCATGTTGCATAGCATTCATGTTGACTTTAACAAATTAATGAAGTATAACAATGGCCAATGAATAGCATGTTAGAAAAACACTGTTATAAATGTATAGTAGGAATGATAGAAAATTATATAGTTATGGAAACAGTAATTTAAGGAGAAAGACCACTAAATGCACAAGAGAACAGGGAGACACATCTTATCTTGAGCTTAAAAAAGAACCATTGAGAAAGAATACTTGGGAAGTCATTTTTAGCCAACGCAAATGGCTCTCTGAAGGCAGCCTGAGTCTGTAAAGGGATTACGAACTAAAGATGCTGACAACATAAAATGTAGTTCAAGATAACAGGCTCCATTAACTTGATACGCTCTTTAATTTAAGTACAAGTAACTAAGAATGAACCTTCTGAGAACAGGAAACTATAAAATGTTAGCACGCCTATTCTCATGGTTATCTGTCACTTAAAAATATCTCTTTTTTTCATTTAGAATTTTCTTCTCAGATCATTTTTTTATGCCAGAGAACTATTATTTATAATAAGTTTTTTTTAATGACTTTTTGAGTCATATAGCATGTCATTGTTGCTGTGTAAAATATAGATGTAAAGCAGAGGAATTAGTGGTTATTCTTCCTTTCTTTTAACAGCCACATAATGAGCACCACCAGTTTTATGCTGGGCTAACTCTGTGAGACCCATAAAGATGAATAATGAAGCAGCCATTGATTACAGGGATTAACAATCCAGCAGGGCAGGCAAGCACAAATGCATACTATATCTACAGTTGTTACAAAATGCATTTCTTAAGTGATGTCAAGGATTTTTGAATATCAAGGAAGACTTCAGGAGGTCAGTAGATAAGACAGTGTGTACAAGCAAGGTGGAAGACCAAAATTCAAGCTATTCTCTTGCTTCCTTTTTGATGTTTAAATCTCCATATTTCACTTGACCTTTCTTATTTGTAATAGAACATATAAAACTTTTGCCTTAAGGACAGATTGCATATCTAAGCAAAAAAAGGCCAAAAAAAAAAAAAGGATTTAGAAGAAATCATAGGAGAAAATCTTTATGATCTTGGAATAGGAAAAGGTTTATTAAATAGAACCTGAAGAGATTTAGAATGTCTTACAATTTCCTTTGTCTTTATTAACCAGTAAGAGAGTGAAAGGCAAAAACAGATAAGATGTGAAGATATTTGTGGTACTATGTGTGGAAAATGACTGCTATCTGGAATATATTTTTAAAAATCCTAGAATTGAATAAGGAAAATAATGCATTGACAAATCGATGACCAGGTTACATCACAAGACAGGATGCTCATATGCCCTATAAACGTATGAAAACTGTTTACTTTCATTGATTATTGGAGAATGCCAAATAAAAACATAATATGATTTCACCAGAGGAGCTGAAATGAAAAACAAAAATTCCAGATGATAAGGAGGGTGTAGAGAAGCTAGAACTCTCCTGTACTTATTCTTAGTAAAAGTATGAACTGGTATGAACTGGTAAAACCACTTTGGTAGCTGTTTGACAGTTTCCAATAACTTTAGGGATAAGCTTACCACGTGACTCAGCATATCTTTGCTCTAGGGATGTACCTGTATTAGTTTCTGTTGTCGCTATAACAAATTACTATAAATTTAGTGGCTTAAAAGATTGAAAATCCAAAGAGGTCTCCTTGGGCAAAATAAAATACAAAGAGGTCTCCTTGGGCAAAAAATCTTACATTCCTTTCTGGAGACTGGGTTAGAATCCCTTCCCATGCTACTCACAGCTTCTAGAAGTCTCCTGCATTCTTCAGCCCATTTCCCCTTCCTTCATTTTTAAATGAAGGAAGCAATGTTGGATTCTTTCATCCTTTTTCCCTTATCATATCTCTCTCTGCCTGTCTCTGTCTCTTTCTGTTTCTGTCACTTTGTCTATATTTTTCTCTCCTTTTCTCTCTGTCTTTCTCTTTCTCTCTCTGTCTCTTCCCCACCATAGCCAGGAAGAGGTCTCTGCTTTTAAGGACCCATGTGATTACATTGGGCCCACTTGAATAACCAACCAAGGACAATTACCCCATTTCAAAGTCCTCAACTTAATCACATCTGCTAAGTCTCATAAGTCATGTTACATATTAACAGATTTGGGGGATTTTTAAGTGAATATAAAGTTTTAAAAACAGGCAAAATTAATCAATATACTAGAAATCATGATAGGGAGTATCATTGGGGAGGATGTGATTTATGATTAGAAGAAGACATGGATGGGATAATTTTCTGGGATGATAATAGAACTGTTCTATTTTCTTTTTTTAAGATTTTATTTATTTATTTTAGAGACTGAGAGAGTGTGCATGAACAGGGTGAGGGACAGAGGGAGAAGGGGAGAGAGAGTCTCAAGCAGCCTCCTGCAAGCATGAAGTCCAAGGCAGGGCTCCATCCCATGACCCCGAGATCAGGACCTGAGCCGAAATCATAAGTTGAATGCTTAACTGATTGAGCCACCCAGGTGCCCCAGGGCTGTTGTATTTATTAACGTAAGCACCACAGAACTTTTAGTTTTTGAAATTGTGTATGATACACTTAAATATTATATTAAAAATATTTTGTATTAACTTCACAGAACTGAAGATAAAATAATCAAATGATAAAACAGTATCAGGAACTCTCTTGATTGGAACTATTTAGCAGCTATTTCACTAATTTTTTTTTCTGTTTCACATAGTCAATAAGAGAAATATTATCCTCACCATTTAACAGATGATAGGACTAAGAACCAGAGGTATGAAGTTGCATAAGTAATAAAGATCAGTACCTTGACTCAAACCAGTGCTTATACATCAAAACCCATGAGTTTCCTTCCATGATATTGGGATCGGGAGAATTGATCAGATCTGCAGAATTCCTGGGAAGGAGCTGGAATATGGATATTCAAGAATAAGCACCACAGGGTCTGGACATAGTCTATGAAAATAAAAATGCTAATAAATTCTTTTTATTTTTTTTATTTCTTAAATTTTTAAAAATGATTTTATTTATTTAATTGACAGAGAGATACACAGTGAGAGAGGGAACACAAACAGAGGGAATGGGATAGGGAGAAGCAGATGTCCCACTGAGCAGGGAGCCCGACGCGGGACTTGATCCCAGGACCCTGGGATCATGACTGAGCCAAAGGTGGACACTTAATGACTGAACCACCCAGATGCCCCAAAATGCTAAAAAAATTCTAAATCATAAAGCAGTTGTGATTAGCTACAGAGTCTATGAAAAGAAATAATGCATTGAATTTATCTGTCTCCTTTAAGAACCGTGCCTCTGTTCTCCAGATTTGAACGGCCCTACCTCTAGTCAAATAAGTCACGCACCGTTGCAGACCACAGGTTCCTTATCCAGTTCTCACCTGGTAAAGAAATATTTGAACCACGTTTCTCTTCCATTTTCTAATAGTGGAATTTTTGGCGGATAGTAATTATTTTCTGAATCAGGAACCTATGATCTGTATGACACCACATAGGCCTCTCTTTAAGGTTCCTCACACGTGGTTTACCCCCAGAGCTACGTGATGAGAGAGAACTAGAGTGAGGAAAAGAGACAGAAAGAGAAGGAAAGAGTGCAAGAGCGAGTGAGCACATGCAGTTGAAGTGCTCTTTATGACCAGTACTGAAAGTGACATACCACCTCTTCTGCCCTTTTCTCTTGGCCATACAGATCAACTCTATATGCAGTAGGAAGGGATTGTGCAAAAGTGTGTATATCAAGAGGACAGGATCATTGTTGGCCCACTTAGAGGCCCATTAATTGTTAGTATGGATATAATATTTATAAGAAATTGTAGCTTATAACAAATATTTAAATACCATAAAACATTAGCAAGTACTGTTGGGTAGTTTTAAAAAATACAGCATTTGGATCTCCTAGATAGAGAAACAATACTACACAGAATTGTGTGGTAAAGAAGTCGATATGCTGGGGCACCTGGGTGGCTCAGTGGGTTAAGCCTCTGCCTTCGGCTCAGGTCATGATCTCAGGGTCCTGGGATCGAGCCGAGCCCCACATCAGGCTCTCTGCTCAACGGGGAGCCTGCTTCCCCCTCTTCCTCTGCTTTCCTTTCTGCCTACTTGTGATCTCTCTCTCTGTCAAATAAATAAATAAAATATAAAAAAAAAGAAGAAGTCGATATGCTGACATAATTTGCTTCCCAACCTGTGTTCTTAGGACACAACTCATAGGCTTTATATAACATAGGTCATGCATGTAAAGTTATTAATATTTATTTTGTTTGTAGGAATGATCCATCATTAACAGCAGACAGGGCCACACCCACAACACATCAACAGCTTTTTCCCTTTTCACTCCTGTCCTGTTCCAAGCCTGTTGACCTTGATCTTAAACTCTGAGTATCAGCATTTCCTACTCTTGTTTTTAGCCTGACCTTAAAGAACTCCTTCAAACCCATAATGTTACTACATTTCTTGTTATGTTTTTATTTTCACAGGAGACTGACAGAGATTTTTACTACTTTTCCTAGTGTCTCGACATGATTTCTTTTAGGGGTCCAGAAAAAAATTGTATTACCTTACTGAGAAATACTGAGAAGGAATTCTTTCATAGAAACACTACTGTCCAATGAATTTTGAGTAAAGTCCAAACACAGGGAAACCAGTTAAATTTGCATTTCAAATAAAAACCATTTTTTTAAGTATAAGTATATACCATGCAAAATTTGGGACATGGTATGCTAAAAATTGTTATTTATATGAGAATCAAATTTAACCAGCATCCTGTATTTTTATTTGCTTGATCTGACAACCCTACCAAACCAGCATTATATGCCAGTGTAATTCACCCGGACAGCAGTTTTCTCCAAACCTCAGAATCTGCTGTGTCCTGTTGTTTTAATATCTTTAGGTCTCAGATTCATCTTTATTCAATTGTTTGTCCATGTACCTTACCCATTGCCCTCTCTCCATTTCAAACAGGGTATTTTCTCTGAATCCCATCTTAACTTGTCTGGGTTTCCAAGTTCTATTTCTTTTTCAGCTTCTTTCAACAAGAGCTGGTTCCTCCTGTGCCTCCAGGTACTCTTTCCAGAATATATTGAATAAGAGAGATTATCCAGAACTATAGTCAAACTCTGCCTCGGTAAAAATGTCCACTGTTTCAACTTTTGAGTTCATTGAAGCTGTCCCCTAGATGACATTATGCCTCACTTTATTGCATGAACTGATCACTTGTTCTCTTGGACTTAGAATGAGGCATCTACACTTCTTGCTGGGTAAGTTTCCTTTCAGTTAAGAAAGAATGTTTGGAGGGATCCAGCATAGCCAGCAGGGATCCCCTGGTCTCAGCAAGCTTGTTCTTTCCACCTTGCTCAGCCATGAACTTGTGTCTGCTTTTGTTATATCAAAAGGACAAAAAAGGATGAGAGGACTGTATGGGATACAGTGGCATGGGCCATTAGAAGTGAAAGTAAAAGTTTGGATTTTCTTCAGCTCATAATTCTAGATGCTTTTTTAGTCAAAGGTCAAAGTTCACGATGTGTTAATTCCCTAATTATGCTGAATCTAAAAGATCAGCCTGAGTACTTTGAGTTTAGGGAAGAAAACCAGCATGTTTCTCACCATAGCTATTTTAATATAGGCAGTCAAGAGGAGGAAGCAGCATCCCATCTCAAAGACAAGGCCAGAGTTCAGTGTGATCCCAAACACTTCTTTTTTTTTTTTTTCTAAAGATTTTATTTATTTATTTGACAGAGAGAGATCACAAGTAGGCAGAGCAGCAGGCAGAGAGAGAGAGGGAGAAGCGGGCTCCCTGCTGAGCAGAGAGCCCAATGCGGGGCTGGATCCCAGGACCCTGAGATCATGACCCGAGCCTAAGGCAGAGGCTTAACCCACTGAGCCACCCAGGCACCCCCCAAACACTTCTTTAAAGGAAAAATGCTTAGGCAGGAGTGGCTTGCAGAAGTACCAATTTGTTCCAATTTGGGAAGGGCAGGCAGAGGAATTGAAAGTAAGACCTGCTAGGAATGGAAAAGGGAGACTAACAGCATTTAGATCCTTGCACTTCTGTAAGCACAAGACCCCTGCGGGGCCTTCACATGTCAATAGCAGTATACATACATGGGGAGAGAAGGTCCATTTGGGGAGAGAAGGTCCATTTAGGGAGACTGTGCAGCTGGTCAGTGTGCAGTACCCATATTCATTATCTTTCCATTGCTGTTTCTCAGCCCATATGGGCTTTGGTCACAAGGGATGTATCTGGAACAGTATTTCCATAGTAACATGTATAAAAGTGTAGTATCTGTGGCCAGATTACATAGGTGTAGCCTCAGGATTCTCATTTGCTATCTGTGTGGACTTGAGAAATTTATTTAATTCCTCTGCCTAAATTGCCATCTGACTGATGTTAGGGTTGAATGGATTGCATAGAAAAGTGTCTGGCATATGAGCACTATATACACGTTAGCTGCTATTAATATTATTAATTCATGTTATCTAGTCAAGAGGAGCTTCTCACAATGTACCCCTGTGCAGTAAGAAAATAGGCAAAGTAGAAGGGAACTAATTCTCTCGAATGAAGCAACATTCTAGAAGGCTTCTGTTCATTTCTCAGGCTTAGAAGAATTTTTAGAAAGTATGCATTCTAACTCTTTCTTGACCTTAAAAAGCAGATGATTATCTTCGTTTGAGGAAACTGACCTCAGACGTACATCCTTTCTGTCTTTCAGTGGCAGCAGTATGTATCTCTTGGTTCTGGTTCCTAAGAAACAGGCTGGTCAAATAAACTATTCAGAAAACATTGGCAGGAGTAGAAGGCAGGTAGGGAACATTCAGAAGTTCAGTAACCAGTTGCCTCCTTCCTAGCTCTAGGGATTATAAAGGTATAAGAATGACCTGCGCCATACCCCAGTAGAGCCCACGACTGTCTGTTACTGATAGCTTTATTTCACAAAAACATTTGGAACTTCCTGTTTTCATATGCACCCAAGCTTTGCTTTAAACACACATCACATAGATATTCAAGATAGTGTTAAATGAAAAGATTATATGGAACACTGAAATTGGCACTAGAGAGAGCTTTAAGATAGGGATATAATCCCTAGAAAGAGTTTTTTGTTGTTATTGTTGTTGGGTTTTTTTTTTTTTTTGGTCTCTCATTAATGGAATCACGTTAAATGCCTAAGACAGAAAGCGATGTGAAGAGTCGTTTAAATTTTCTTTCCTTTTAGGGAGACAATTCCAGTACTTTGTTTTAAATAGATAATGACATATCCTAAGTCAGAATCACTTACATCTTTGTTCTTCATTTGATAACTTACAAACGAGATACATTTCGGACAGACTATGAGACTCTAATAGAGCCCTTAGGAGCTTCCCCTCTTGTTACTCCTGCTACTGTTACTACCACTACTCCTGCTGCTTCTACTGTTAATGCTACCATTTTCCTCAGCATCATAGAGTTGGTACTACATGCTGACCTTGTGCCAGGCAGTTGACTTAACTGATTTATTTAATGACCTGACAAGAGCTCTCCAGGTGAGGATGTTGAAGTGAATTGGTTGTTAGAAAAATCAAGCTTATTCTTTTAGGAGAATCATTAATCTCTTGTCTCTTTGGGAGTTGAATTTTGACTTTATCAAATTATCTAAAAATTATATTGGTCATTTGACCCCATTCTGCGCTTCTATCCCCTCCTCTATTAAATACAAATAATGGTGTCTGCCGCATTAGAAATGTTGTTAGGATATTGAAGGAGTTATTAAAGAGAAAACACTTTGAACAAAGAGTAAATGCTACCTATTATTACTTAATTTGATCTGCCTTAGATGTCACAAAGCTTTGTGTGACACAATTAAACAAAAGCAATTATCCCACAAAAGTTGGACAGATGAAGCCTGGTTATAGTATGCTAGGTCTGGAAATATTACAGCCAGTGTGTCTAAAGTTAAATAATCGGAACAGAAATAGGACTGTTTCTTGGGGCGCCTGGGTGGCTCAGTGGGTTAAAGCCTCTGCCTTCGGCTCAGGTCATGATCCCAGAGTCCTGGGATTGAGTCCCGCATCGGGCTCTCTGCTCGGCAGGGAGCCTGCTTCCCCTCTCTCTGCCTGCCTCTCTGCCTACTTGTAATCTCTGCCTGTCAAATAAAAAAAAAAAAAAAAGAAATAGGACTGTTTCTTGAATGGGAGTGAGGGACTAGTCCGATGCCAGAGACCTGTAGTAGTTGGGGTGAGGGCTCTGGAGGTGTGGGTCCTCATTGGAGGGCAGCTTGTCTACTTACCTGACTGAGGTGCTGCGTGATGCTACAGCCATCACTAATGAAGACGTCTCTAATACGACACTACCCACATGTTTGCATTTAATAAGTGCTGTGCCTTTTACCAGGAGGATTTCACTTGTTTGCATATCTGATCAAAGCAGAAACCCTTACTGAATAAATAATATTTAGCCTTAAAGAAATAAAGAATTATATAGAAGAGTGCATAATTTTGTGAGAGTTCCTTTTCTGGGAGGAGTTTCTCTTAGCAATAACTGCATGCATGAACAGAAGTATTTTGATTTGTGTTTATGGATGTACATATGGCATATAACTTGCATGATGTGTGCTTATGTGTACATTTATCTACGAGTATGTTTGCAAGTGTGCTTACATATTTGTTAATTAGTAGTTTTTTACATATATGCATTAGATTTTTGTTAGCTGTTTTTTTTTAAAGATTTTATTTATTTATTTGAGAGAGATCACAAGTAAGCAGAGAGGCAGACAGAGAGAGAGAGAGGGAAGCAGGCTCCCTGCTGAGCAGAGAGCCCAATGTGGGGCTTGATCCCAGGACCCCGAGATCATGATCTGAGAAGCCAGAGGCTTAAACCACTGAGCCACCCAAGTGCCCCTAGCTGGCTTTTTCATAACTACATGTTCATGGTGCACATTTTTAATTTCAAACATAATTTATGTTAAATATATTTTCTTAACCATTTTTACATTCTCATCTTTTAAAAAATTATTCTAATTTGGTTTCTATATGAGGGAATTAAGGTTTAGGGATTTTTAAATAATTTATCTCAGGTCACACTCCTATATGTCCATGTGGAACTAAATCTAGGCTTTTCGTTCATGCTCTATCTGGCTCGTCTTGCTCGTACCTTACTGTTTCAATTTAAAGTAAAAAAGAAAAAATTAAACCTCTCTTTCTTACTTTCCTTCTTTTAATTAGTCAACTAATCAGTTTTCCTATAGGATGGTAGACATTCTTGTCACATTCTTGTTACATATATATACATATGCATATATATATGTATATAAAATCATACAAAATTTATCATAATTTGATTTCAAGCAAAGCTGAAATAACTAGATTAGATAAATTTAATACATTTATCAAGCACCTGTTATATTCCATGTAGTGTGGTAGGATATGCTCTTATGGATAAGAATCTTACTATCTGATAGTTAAGATAATTGTGATAGTAGAGCTATATTCAGTATGATAGAGCAGGGAGTGGCTCTTTTATGACTTTTGTCTGATGGTTTTAGGGGAGTAGATTCATCTGATACATTTTATCTCAAAAGAAAGGCATCCCCCTTCCTTTTTAATATAAGTTCCATGGATAAGATAATTTAGATTAGACATCATAAAACCTATCATTTGCCCCTAAGATAACATACTGTGTATAACTCCAAAGGTGCCTAAAACATGGTTCTGAAAGAGTGTTTATTATCTAACATTTTAAAATACCAAAAGTCTGCATTCTCTTATATTAACACTGAGCTAATAGAGTCATTTTAGAGTGTGTAATTTAAGTTCTTTATTTTACAGAAAAGTGAATTGATAACAAGTGATGTGAAATTAATTTTCCAAAGTCATGAATTAAGAGACATCAAAGTATAGTAATATATGAAAACGCCATCCCACTGTCAATGAAGAGCTTATAATGAAATTAGTATTATCAATGCTATAATGGAATTTGATTCAACAAAGTTTAACTGAACATCATTATTACCTTCATTATGAATTTTAATCAATTAAATGCATATATGATAATCACCTATTGCCAAAACTACTTGCCTACTTCTATCATATGTCACCTGTTTAGCATTTGCATTTGTTTTGGTGAAATTTAAATCTCTGAACGTTTACTTTCAAAGAATGGAATAACTGACCTGACATTGTGGGTTCACTGTCACAGCAGTACTCATTGTGCTGACTGGAGCCACTGTTTTAGATGAAGAATGCTGAATGAAAGATACCAATGGCAAAACAACGTGAGGCTAACAGACAGCCACATTTTTTACTAGAGTCATAGATCCAGAATTTTTCTTTAGTGACTAGAATTAAACTTACAATGCTTCTATATTTAATGCTCTGCCAGTGTTTACATATATAACATCCTATGCCTTAGATATTGATGGTCTTTATTCATGATTTGAAGTAGTATTTAGAGTCTAAAGAATTGTGACACTCAATTAAAAAACTTTCTAATGATAAAAAATAACAATACTCTGGTTAAGAGGTCATATATGTAGGAACGATGAGTAGCTTTAATACAAAAGACTGATAAGGAATTCCATGGAATATTTGCAATGTAATTAATCAATCATCTGCTTGTTGAAGTACTTCTAAGCCTATTTCACAACTTGGAATGTAACACCTCTGAATAACTTCCTGCACTTAATGAAAAAAGTCCTTACTATTCTAAATTTGCATACCACAAAATAACACCAGAGTTGTAGAATGGCTCTCTTTGGTTTTATTGCTAGTTCCTATCAGTGAGGAAGTGCAAATTTGTCCCCATCTTTGCCACTGAGTATTGTAAAACAATTGAAAGTAATTTAAATGCCAAGTCTTTAAGGAATTAGATATTTGTTCAAAAGGCAAATGGGAAAGTATCCCAGAAAAGAATTTGGATCTGGAAATGAGGAGGGGAATAGGAAAACTTAGATTGTTTGAAAATAGAGAAGAGTTGCTGAACTGACTTCACAGAAAGGAATGGAAAGGGGCATAAGTTGAAACCAAGACCTATCAGGTGGCTTTTCAGACATGGTTTTGTTTCCAGTACAGTTACTTACACATAGGTGTTCATCCATTGCAGTTCCCTTCTTTCCCCTTTTCTAGAAATGTGAACATGGTAAGACAATAAATATCTATTAAATAAATGCACAAAGCACAATAGCTTTCTGTCACTAAATGTATTTATATAATAATGGTGGAATTGACATAATTATACCCAGGTCCTCTTGGCAGTAACATCTCTTCTAATTGGATGCTAGAAAACTGTGACCTTCCCTCTCCAGCCGACTGGTGCTGTCTTAACCATCTTTCCCATCAAGTTAAAGTATCCATCAGATTAGTAGGACCTTTCGGTGGTGTGCAGAATTGTCATTCAGATTCACATGAGGGCTCTTTCCTAAAGAAACCTATAAACAGAGAGTCAATTTTCATATGGTTTTACTTGCAGAGCATAAGGAATAACATGGAGGACATTAGGAGAAGGAAAGGAAAAATGAATTGGGGGAAGTCGGAGGGGGAGAAGAACCATGAGAGATGGTGGACTCTGAGAAACAAACTGAAACAAACCGAGGGTTTTGGAGGGGAGGGAGGTGGGGAGTTGGGTGAGCCTGGTGGTGGGTATTAAGGAGAGCATGTATTGCATGGAGCACTGGGTGTGGTGCATAAACAATGAATCTTGGAACACTGAAAAAATAAAATTAAATAAAAAAAAAAAAGAAACCTATAAACATACATGCGTGGACACACACACCTCAGCATGCAACTGTAGGTACAGGACAGAGTACCCACAGTTAAAAATCTTTAGAAAGGGAAGAAGAGGGAAACCATGGCTGTTACACCATTGATGGAATCTTATTGACATATTGTGAAAAACTCTATAGTTGAAAAAGTCCTTTAAAAGGAAACTGGATCTGCTCTCTGAGATAATTCCCTTGTCATTGTTCTGCACAACTCCACGTTTTAAATTCTGGAAAGTTCTTTCTTGTTCAGTATCCTCTTTGGAGATCTGAAGTGGATTTTGAAGCGTAGAGTCTCTGAGCTGCTACTTGTCCATGAGGATTACGAGGTCTGAGGACTCTTTACCAGTTATGGGCTTTTGTGACAATATGAATTTCCTTGAAGATTTTTGAGGCTTTTAATCCATTTGCTTCTATAACTACCATGTTTATATACAATCAGTCAACACAACAAGATTTCTTTCCTAAATATAGAACTCATATCTGCATATTTCTTTGCTGCTTCCTCAATTCCATTCACCCCCTTCTCTGATCCTCTCTCTCTCCATCTCTCCTTTCTGTCTTATTCTTAATCTTTTTTTTTTTTTTAAGATTTTGTTTATTTACTTGAGAGTGAGAGAGAGAGTGAGAGTGAGAGAAAAGGGTCAGAGGGAGAAGAAGACTCCCTGCAGAGCAGGGAGCCCAATCCTAGGACTCCAGGATCATGACCTGAGCCACCCAGGTGCCCCTCTTAATCTGTTTTTTGCCCAAGGGTTTAATCACTGTGTTCAATTTAGAATCTTTAATAATTAATTTAATAATAATTAAATTAATAATAATAATTTAATAAGGAATAATTAATTCCTTAAAGTACTTGTGCATCTCATTTCCTACTATTTTAAATCTAGAAACAGTGAACTTTTCCAACTTTGCAAATCCCCAAATTTTCTGGATTCTTTCCTTCCGTTTATGTTCTCACAGCGAATAATTCTTGGCAGAGCTCACGGTTTTTGTTCAATGTCTTGCTTAACTTGGGAAGTAACAGGTAATGTTTTGTCTTTTACCACCTCTCTCACATTGATCTGTAGACTTCTAGGCACTTGGTCTGCTTTTCAAGTTATTAACAAGCAAGAGGTTTTTTGTTTGTTTGTTTTTAATTTTTTTTTAAATTTCTTTATTTGTCAGAGAGAGAGGGAGAGAGAGCGAGCACAGGCAGACAGAGTGGCAGGCAGAGGCAGAGGGAGAAGCAGGCTCCCTGCCGAGCAAAGAGCCCGATGTGGGACTCGATCCCAGGATGCTGGGATCATGACCTGAGCCGAAGGCAGCGGCTCAACCAACTGAGCCACCCAGGCGTCCCTACAAGCAAGAGTTTTACAAACTGTTTTGCTACTGAACTAAATGGATCTCTGTTTTTCCAGGTTCTAGTTCATATTTCCTTGTCACCTTCCAATGACACATAGTTTATATTTTTGTTGTTACAGCGACACCTCACTGCAGAGTACTAATTCTTATATTATTTAGCATAGGATATTCTACAATAATAAGTAGACCCAAAATTTATAATGGCTCAAACAACAGCCTGAGGCGGATATTTCTGATCTGTAAGCAGTTGTCTTCTTTGCAAAGACCTGTTTTCTTCTGGCTTTACCATCTTCTATGGTTTTGCTATCATCACACCCAGCTGAGAGGGGAAGTAGCATGGAGGCATATAGGGAGCACATACACCTCTTGAAAAACTTGGCCTCAGAATGACACATAATACTTCTGTTCATGTCAGGCACAGTCACACCACACTGCAAAAGAAGCTATGAAATATAATCTAGCTATGTGTTAGGAAAAAGAACAAATAAATGTTTGTGAACATTTATGCCTGCCATAGGTCCCTTTGACACTTTTGCCATTGTTAAGATAGCCTGCTCACTAAAAATAAAATTATTTTATGTATTAAACTTCTTTTTTATTCCCTATAGGAAGAAAAAGAGGGTGAATAATTGGTAAAGAATGGCTATGTGCTCATCTTATTATGGTTTGTTTTTTGTTGTTTTTCTTTTGTTTTTTACCCTTTGGATAAATTGTAGGCTCCTTTAAGAAAGGACTCAGGGTCTTCCATTTTGAGTGTTTACAGTGCCCTAAGCATAAACATGACAGCGTAAGAGTACTAAATAAATCATTGTTTTTCTGTTCATTATTTAATGCTCTAGGGCAGAGTTCAGCAATTTTTTTTTTCCTATATGGCCAGACAGTGAACAATTTGGGCCTTTCTAGCTACATAGTCTCTGTCACAACTATGAAAATTTGTTTTAGTGTAAAAGCAGCTATAGACAACAAATAAATGAATAAATGTATCTCTCTTCCAAAAAACCTTTACTTATAAAAACAGGCAGCAGTCAGGAGTTTGGACCCTAGTGGTAATTATCATTTTGCTCTTACCAGTTGTTTGATCAAAACAACTTTCTTGGACTCTCTGAGTCTCAGAATTCCAATGTAAAGTGGAGAAAGATTTTGCCTGTGGGTAGTTTTAAATACATGATAATATGAGAATTACCAGTCATGGAACCTTAAACAGAAGAGTTTCTCATTCATTAGACACATATTTTTTCTTAAGATTTTTAAATTTATTTATTTGACAAAGAGAGAGAGAGAGATCACAAGTAGGCAGGCAGAGAGAGGGGGGGAAGCAGGCTCCCTGCTGAGCAGAGAGCCCAATGTGGGGGTCGATCCCAGGACCCTGGGATCACGACCTGAGCCAAAGGCAGAGGCTTTAACCCACTGAGCCACTCAGGCACCCCATCATTAGACATATATTATCAGCATATCTAATCCATGTCGAATTGTTTATAGATGAGAAAGTTAATTTTGAATATATTTCTGGTCTTTAAAGAGAGTAAGGAATATTGGAGAACTGAAACAATTATTTTTCCTTTTATTTTACACCATGAGTTTGATAATGGATGCTCAATAAATATTTAACTAAGGACCTGAAGACTAGTCTGTCTGTGTTGTCACGTACTAAACACATGAAGACCCATAATATTGCTGTGCAGCAGTGATTCTTAACCTTTCCTATTTTATATTCCTCCCATTACTGTATCAAAGAACATGGATCGCAGCACGATAGAAATAATAGGGCACTTTATTCTGAGAAATATATAGAGATGTTTATAGACATTGTGGTGTTTCATTTATCATTGATGGTAAATTTTAAGGACAGGATTACTGCTTTTGTATTGATGGAAACCAGTTTTATGGCTCTGGCTTTAAAACAAACGATTCTGTTCAGTTTTGAAATGTATATAGTTTTATAATGATATAGATGAGAAAGAAAGATATTGCCATGGTAACTGTAAAATCCAAAGATAATAATAATTTTTAAATTGAAGTCCTATTATTGTCAGGTAGGGTTGGCGGGAGAAATCTGCAATACTGGTTAAAGGATGTAACAAGTGAGGGATGGTGGATACTTAAGAATTGTTTTTGAAAAACCTACAGCCCATGGAGACATTTTCTTGATCCTCCAGGATTATGCTTATAGTTGGTTAATCACAACTCTGTAGAGAACCTGGGAGAAAAAAAAAATTCCATTTTCCTTCTTAGATTTGAAATTCATGCGATGGCTCTATATGAGTACTGTGTGAATGGACTTTTTATCTTGAAGTAAAAAATATTCCCCTTTAATGTGTGAACAAAAAAAGATTGTTACAGTTCATTTTTTTTTTCCCACATGTGATCTAATCAGTATCTGAACTACCACCATATGCCAAAAACAGTGATGGGTAATTAGGGCATTAAATGAATGAGATATATATTTGAGATACTAATATACTATCTATATTTGAGATACTAATATACTAGTGGAACACACAAGTAAACAGACAAATATTTGAGATACTAATATACTAGTCTATATTAGTCTATATTTGAGATACTAATATACTAGTGGAACACACAACAGACAAATACAATGGTACCAGCTATAGAGGTGGGAAAAAGCTACTATTAGGAAAAGAAGAAATAATAAGTTCAAATTAGGGATTCATAGATTGATGTGTGAAGTGAGTCTCAAAGAATGAAGATTTCTCCCTCCCAAAAAATAAGATGGGAAGGGAATTCAGAGAAGGAAATTCCAGGAAGACAAATAAAGCAAAACCCACTGATACTATTTCTTATGTACTGCTTTACCTTTCCTTGAGTTTTCACATGTTTTTTCTTCATCTATAAATACCTTTGTTACCTATTATCTATCTGGTAAAAATCACTATTCTTCAAAGATCAACTGAAATGTCTTCAATTTGTGAAAGTTTCCCTGTCCTTCATAAGCACACTGAATTACCCTTCCCTTTCTTCAGTATATGTTAAGCTGCTGCTATAACTCAACATCACTCTGTTTAGCAAATATTTTTTCACTTGCTTTTTTTCTTCATTAAACTAAAGGTGTCTTATGGACAAGCACAACTGTTCACAAAAATTGATCATCAAATCTTTGTTAGATAAGTAAATATTTTCTTATTCTGTTTTGAATGATAGTCTTTTATCTCCAACTAGATCATTGGTTTCTTAGTGATAGCCATAATATCTAATTATCTAATGTCCAGTTTTTGCATCATCTAAGGAATTTAACATGTTGTTATATAGGTCAGTGCATATGTGTTATAAATATTAAATGGATCAATTCTTGATTTGATTATTTTCATTGTATAGAGTCATGTCAATCAAGTAACACTATTTCTCCTTTTCTTTCATCACATTATTCAAATGACTGGCTATTTGAAAGAAAGAAATTAAAAACAACATAAATAAAATATTGTAAAAATCCTATACATCTTTTTACATGTTGAAATGACATTATAATTAGTCATTTCTCACTTGTAAGCAGTTATAACTATATGGCAACCAGAATAGTTTTAAATTGTTTCTCACATTTTTTTCTTGGTTCTACCCCGAAATGAAATGCTTTGAAAATATTCAGGTCCATGCCAGTAAAGACAGTCTTAGAGAGAAAAAGGTTTGTGTATATATACCATATCAGAAGAAGTTAATCTTAAAAGTGTAACATCACCTACTTAGGCCTCTCATATCTGGGAATTTACAACTAGCCTTCAATCTACAGCGTTCACAAAGCACCCTGTTTATAGGATTCCTATGCATCATTCTTTTTGAACCTATCAACACTCTTGTGGGTTACGTATACCATTTATATTATAACCCCAATTTTAAAGATTATAAAAAGGAAAGTTAAGTGATTTGTGCGAGACCACACAGGTATTAATTGGTGGAATCAGCTTTAGAACCAAGCTCTTCCTAAACATTTCTCATTCTATGCAAATTATATTATAGTGACCATCTGGAAGAATGGTTTACAAGATTCAAAATAACATCCTGGAATCTTGTTGATAACCTAAAGGTATCACCTGGAGAAGGAACATGGTATACTGAGAGAACAATAGTTTAAAATTCAAAGGGTGAGAATTATGGCCCTAGCACAGACTTTAGTGATGCTTCTTACCAGGGGGAAGTCACTTGATCTCATTTTTCACATCTAGAAAATTGATGCGGTAGTAGCTTCCCTAACCATACCCCAAATTGCTGTGAAGATCAGAGAACTTTATAAACTACAAGTCATTGTCTAATTATAGAGTATCATCGTCAAGTTGCACAGTAATAAATGCAGAGGACAGTACACCCTCCTTTGTGGTTAGATATCTGTTATGCTTTTATATAGTAGCTAGGAGATGCAAGTTCTGACTTTGGCTCTGCTACTACTTGACTGTATGTCTTTGAGAAGTTCCCATAACCTCGGTCTGCTTCCTGATCTGCAATATTAGGATGAACTATATAATCTCTAAAGCCCTTCCTGTGTTGCAGTGTGTGATTCTAGGTGAATCCAACCATCCTTTTTGGCTTAGACTCCCTAATCATCAGCAGAATAAACTGCAGAGACAGCTGGCTGGGGTTAGGGGTGCAGTCTCTGGCCACAGAAGTGCATAAAACTGAGGGGACCACATAGTCATCAAACAGATGACAGAGCTCTCATTAGCAATGTGCTGAAGCTAGTGACATCCAGGGACAATTGCAGCTGGCATTTTCTCCATGTTAGGATGCCTGTTCAATTAGTTTTTCTGTGCTAGCTCAATCTGACCTCATCCTCTGAAAAATAAAGAACGTGTTCTTTGTTTAATAATCAGAGTTGGGGCAATAATCATTAAGTTCACACTTTATAGCCTATCTAATATGTGTATACCGACATGCTATGTAATGGTAAAAAAAAATTAATGGTACTCACCCTTCTGTTTTGGAAGGAGCATGCACTTTGATACTGAAGAGCTTTGAGTTTGGGGCATGCTCTGTTGTTTCCTGGCTGTATCTCTTTTATTTGCCATTATGTTCACTGACTAACACCATTCCTGATAAAAGTAGATACTTGTTATGTGTTGACCAAATAGATTTTTTAGTTCATATCATATTTTCTCTAAGTTTCTTCAGAGAAAATGGGAATGATAACACCCAATTTATAGAGTGGTTGTGAGAATAAAATGCAATAAAAAACAGAAGGACTTTTGTATAGTAGTCACTCAGTAAATATCCCCATTTCTTGCACAAACTCTCCTACCTTTCCTTATATCCTAGTGTAAGGAAAGTATTGAAGACATTTGCCAACAGATGTTTAAAAGTAAAATAGTCTATGTAATAAATAAACCATATCAGCAAAAGAAACAGTTAATTCAGATTGAGAGATGTCTATGATAAAAAACAAAAAATGCAAGTAACTGAAAGCCATTGGTATAACCACTTTGGTCAGAGAGACTTATAAATAGGCCAAACACAGTGGAAGCCCCACATCTCCTTTTTCTTACTGCCTATCACAGTGATGAGCTATTTCAAAACTGATAAGCATGAACACATTTGCAGGGATTGCTCAGAATTGAAGACTACTCTAGAATTACAGAGAATGTTTTGGGGAGGTATCCACAGTAACCAAACAGTAGGGTTTTTTTGTTTGCTTGTTTTTTGTTTGTTTGTTTGTTTTTAAGAAAAATGGCACAATCTATGAAAGAAAGCTTACAGGTGAGATAGGAACCCAAATTCAAGTTATACCTCTGATACCTGTATATTGTGAGAACAGGAAGAAGTAATTTAATCTCTATAGGCATCAAATACTATCATCTAAAAAAATTGGAGATAAAAATACTGATTTTGCAGATTGACTGTGAGGATTAAGTTCAATTTTGTGCCCAGTACGTTGCAGGAACAGACTGCTGCCACAGTGTCCAAAATTTAGTAGATATTCAATACATATTTACTGGTAGCTCAAGAGTCACTGAATTAGTGATTAATTGAGATATTATCACTTTAGAAGGAAGGTATGATGATTTGTTATGAACTTAACAGTAATCATAGTAGGTACTCAAAAATATTTCCTTCCTTTGGCTTGGTAGAAGGATTATTAGAAATGTATTGGAATTTTTAACTATAACACATATGATTAGGATTAACCAAACTTTTGGAAGCCTGGTTGATTAACTCAAATAGGAATAATTCAGAAACCACAGTACATGTAAACACTCAACATTCAGAGAAAATCCTGGTTTCTCTATTACTGTTTAGAACAGTTTCTTGCCAAAGTGAGCAGAACTCACTTCGTAAGGATGTGACCAGTGCAGTGTTCAGAGCCTGGCAAGAAGGGCCTTGCTTTTGGGATGTGAAACCCAATGACTGCCACGTTGAAGTTCTTAATAATTTGGTCTTCGTTTTTTGTAAATCAACCCTGATGATATAATGGAATATTACCTGGGGAATTGGGACTTTGTCGCATAAATGATACTGCCTCACACCCCTTCTCCACATTCTTGGGATGGGCCTCTCTGTTGTCTGCTTTCTCTTCCCTGTCACCCAAGCTCCCAGCCTGGCTTCCTCTACCTGCCCCCGCCCTGTGACTGCTCACACTGCACCCAGAGTGGCAATTTGATCACACGAACGCAAGGCCCATGTTCTTCCATTGCAATTCCACTGCCACTCTCTGATGTGGACACATATATACAAGGATTTAGAGTCAGGCTCACACCCTTCATTTTCTTGGGCCAGGCAAGGTGGCAGCCACCCCTGAACTTGCTGGCAGTGCCATGGCACATTCAATAGGATCTCAGCATGGCCCTCATATCCACTCCCCTAATCTGGATACTGAGCACGTCCTGAAACCAAAGAGAGGTTTCAGTGTCTGAACAGCCATCTGCCACACTGGGTTAAAGTGGTGGGCCTATGGGAAGGAGAGATAAACTTGTCTACTCTACCCTCAAGCAGGGCCCTGCATTCACATTTTGCACTGGGTCTCACAAATCAGGTAGCAGATCCTGAACATGAGGCACATAATACAGCTAAGACCAAAGCTAGCACATATGCTAGTCATATTATACACATGTCTAGACATCTGAGGTTTCTCTGAATAAGGAGCCCCTATTTTTGCCTATGTAGTGAACATAATCACTTGTAAGTCTCAAATACCTCAAATTCAAATGGCCTAAATAACATTCAGGATCGCTTCCACCCAACCCTACGCTTCCTTCCAGTCTGATTATTTTCCACGAATGTCATGATCATCTTATTCCCTTTTACAACCTAAGAACTCAGAGTCACATTTGAAAATTCTGTCTTTCACCCCTTTAGGTGATGTACATCAATTGTGGCTCATAAACTTCGTTTCAAAAATATCTCTTTAATGTAGCCATTTCTCTTTGTCCTCACCATCATCATCTTAATGTAAGCTCCCACAACTTGCCTCATCAGCTATATCCACTCTTTCCTGCCCTCAGCAACTAGGATGATCTTCTTGCAAAGCAAATCTGATCACATTACTTCCTCTACATTAACCTCTTAAGCTTCTAATTTCTCTTAGGAAAAAAGGGCAAATTCTTAACTTGGCCTGAAAGACCTTGCATGGTCTATCTTCCCCTGTCCACCCCTTCAGTTTTGTCACACATCATGCTCCTGGATACTGCCTATACTTTGGCCACACACTGCTTTTTCTAACTCCCCTGAATGTGAATGTGCTCATGCTGGCTTAGTAATTGACCCCCCCCCCCCAATCTTCTAATCAACTGCAACTTTTCTGCAGATTACAGCTTCCTTACTGGTTCCTTGGAATCTCCTCTGATTCTAACCCTGCTCTGATTTTTAGGGTTATCACACAATGCAGAGCACAATGTAGCATGCTTTGGTAATAACATATTTAATCTTTTTATTTATGTGTATGATTCTTCGGTTAATGTCTACCTCTGCTCACTGGACTATGGCCAGTGTTGTACTACCAGGGTTTCTCATAGTGAATGACACATAGTAGCTGTTTAATACATATTGATTAATTCATTGAATGACTGAATGTGCATTTAGTATGTTTATCTTTAATAAACCTTTAGAGCAAATAACATAGTTCCTACTGTGTAGTATGTGGCATGACTAAAAGTCACAGGTTAAGATTATGCAACTTTTGGAGTATTAAATCTTTTTGTATCTTAGAGGTACTTAACCTATAAATTGGTTGAATAGTCTGTCAAGATAGCTGTCATTTTTATTTATTTTTTATTTATTTATTTGTCAGAGAGAGAGGGAGAGAGAGAGAGCGAGCACAGGCAGACAGAGTGGCAGGCAGAGGCAGAGGGAGAAGCAGGCTCCCTGCCAAGCAAGGAGCCCGATGTGGGACTCGATCCCAGTACACTGGGATCATGACCTGAGCCGAAGGCAGCCGCTTAGCCAACTGAGCCACCCAGGCGTCCCGATATATGTCATTTTTTAAAAAATTTTATTTATTTAATTGACAGAGAGAGATAGCTAAAGAGGGAACACAAGCAGGGGGAGTGGGAAAGGGAGAGGCGGGCCTCCCGCTGAGCAGGGAGCCCTATGTGGGGCTCCACCCCAGGACCCTGGGATCAAGACCTGAGCCGAAGGCAGACGTTTAAGGGACTGAACCACCCAGGTGCCCCAAAGATATCTGTCATTTAACAGAGAATCCTCTTTGGGAGCCTGGCTGGCTCAGATATGTAGGTGTCTACCTTCAGCTCAGGTCCTGATTTCAGGGTCTTGGGAATGAGCCCATCCCACCCTCTAGGGGGTAGGTCTTCCTGCTCAGCAGGGACTCTGTTTCTCCCTTTGCCCCTCATCATGCTCTTGCTCTCTCTCTCTCTCTCTCTCTTGCACGCAAGCACTCTCTCTCTCAAATAAATAAAATCTTGGGGCACATGGGTGCCTCAGTCAGTTAAGCATCTCCCTTTAGCTCAGGTCATGATCTCAGGGTCCTGGGATAGAGTCCCACATTGGGCTCCTTGCTAAGTGGGGAATCTGCTTCTCCTTCTCCCTCTTCCTGCCATCCCCCTGCTTGTAAGTTCTCTCTTTCTCTCTCTGACAAATAAGTAAAATTTTTAAAATAAATAAATAAAATCTTAAAAAGATAAAAAAAGTTCTATTCCATAGACCTTAAATTGTAGGGTTCTCACATATGTGGTGGATGAATACCTAGGATATGATCACTTAGGACTCCCCCACCACCTTATCTTAGCATTGACCTATGTGACTAAGCATACTCCAACACTTTGGGGACAAGATTCAGCCTGCCAGATGTCCATTTCTCTACTGTAATGGTCCAAATTTAAGACATTTATAAAACAGGGCATTTCAAGAACTTGGCAGTGATTAGGACCCTCTCATATTTCTTCAGTGGCATTCAGAAACGGAAGTCAGAGTTTTGGAGCCAGACAGCCTAAGGTGAATGCTTGCCAATGCCATCTACTATCTCTGTAGGTCTGAACTACTCAATTATCTTTAATTCTCCATCAATAAACTAGGCTTGGTAGTAATGATTTTGCATAGTGGTTGTTAGAACCAAGTGAAATATTATAAGTGAAACCACTTTATAAAGAATAAGACACCTTGTTATGCTTGTTATCTTTTATTTTCACTTAGTGATTTATGAGCTGTTTTATTTCTAAAGACTAGACTGCTAATGTGACTTTTTGCAATATAATTAACATGTACCTATTCAGAAAGGAAATTACTTACTAATAATTCTGTAGATGCAATTTCTGTGAGAGGTTACCAAGGAGAATTCTGAGTGTATGATTTTAAAATACTGAGTCTAAAATATGCCTACATATTAACTATATGATGTTGGTGATAATAGCAAATTCCATGTGCTTCTCATGTTAAATTTTTTTTTAAAGATTTTATTTATTTATTTGACAGAGAGAGATCACAAGTAGGCAGAGAGTCATGGGGGAAGCAGGCTCCCTGCTGAGCAGAGAGCCTGATTCGGGGCTCGATCCCAGGACCCTGGGATCATGACCTGAGCCAAAGGCAGCAGCTTAATCCACTGAGCCACCCAGGCACACCCTCATGTTAAATTTTAAAAGATAATGCTGCTTCATTTGATGCTCAGAACAGCATGACTGTAAGATATAATTCCCATTGCATAGTTGAGGACACTGAGAAATTAATGAGGGCAGTGAAAATTTCAGTTTTTCTTTCTTCTATTCTCTTGTCCCACCCCCCCCACCCCCGCTTTAGGGCAACAAAATCAATGAAGAACTTGTGATGGCATTACTCGTTGCATACAATCCAGAGATAAGATAGCTCTTTCAAGTTTTGTAAAATGAAAGTTAGTCAGTTTTTATAGTGCTTTCATAAGGATATTTTATTTACTTAACTGATTATCCTTATTAATTGTGTTCCAGAAAGCATACTATTTTTTGTCAATGGATTTAAAATACATACAGTTGTTAGTACGGTTTTGTTATTTCAAAAAAGAAATTGTCTTGATCAATCTAAGGGAAAGTTTGGGGGAAAAATCATTTTTTGACATTTAAACAGAGTATTTTGCACAAAGAAAATACTCTAATGACAAAAACCTCGCTTGTTTCTAATATCAATGTCTATTTTTTTTTCTCTTCAGGAGGAAAAAGAAAGTCATCAAGAAATGTGCTTTCTTTAGTGGTTTTGAGAAAAGAGCTTTCCACCATGAAAATTTTGACAATCTCTGTGAAATCAATGCATAATTAATAGTAACTGTGAGCCATTCATGTTTATAGGGTCTAATATAGTAGAATAATAGACTTGGTGATGACAGCTTCTTCTAAATATTTCTTAGCATAGTGTACCATAGATAACAAGCAAATCAACTGTGTGTAATCATGAGAACTAACTTAAAATTTCTGTGCAGGATCTAGACACAAAATTACTAGTGTTAAAGGCCTGTGATTACTTAATTCTCCTTCATTCCAACCTCATTAATTACAACAATTTTAGTCCATTGACTTAATCATGAGATTTTACTAAACTATAATTATATTTTTAAAAATTTTGACATACTAGTACATATTCTCATAAGGTGATGATTGTTAGAAAAAGTGCTTAGAATTAAACTTTATAATGTATTTTGAAGTTCAGTGGGGAAGAGATTTTAGAAAACATTTCTGCAGTCTCCTGATCTTTTGGAAAATGATCCTAAACTTACATTTCTGCCAGTTTTTAGACATGTTTTGAATACAGCACAAAACCTGCACTCTCTACTTGGGCCCTTTTTGATACAAAGAAGAAAGGAATAAACTCGTGAGTGGATTCTTTGTGCTTGCTATTCTGCTAAGCTCTTGTACTTGTGTTTTTATTCCTCAATAATCATGTGAAGGGAAAAAAGGTGCTAAGATGCATTGAAAAATTGCTATTTGCTAGACTTCATAAGGCAACTATCCTATTTAATTATTTCAGTAATTCTAATGGTATTAATATTCCAATTTTATACAAGAAGAAACTGAGTCTCAGAAACTTAGTGACTTGTGCCAGTTTTCCCAGTGTGACAGTAAAAAGTTCAGGGTCAAAATTTACATATTTTGGTGCATAGTCTCAGGCTTCTCCCTTCCTATTGCAGCTGCCATGCCGGCAAATGTTGCTCCAGAATGAGTACATGCATGGGCCCGTTTATGAAACTCCCTTAACTCTCCTATCTGATTTCTTTCGACACTCTGCCACAAAGACCATGGTCAAGAAAATTCTATGTTGAAATGTCAAGTGCAAGGAAAAGATTTGGAAAGAGACCGACACCCTGACTTGAACAAGCATATTTGTTGAAAATTAGGCAGATACTTTAGATTGGTGAGTTCTCAGTAAGAGGAGAACATGAAATCGTTACCTGAGTATCTTTCAACTAGAAAACGAAGACTCTGATGGATAGAGAGAATCACATTTTCCAAAAGAGTATGCAAGTTAAATTATGTTTCTGGGACATCATCTACCATGTGTTCATAATACAGAAAGCGCATGACTTCTGCATTAATAAAAGCAGTTCTGGCTACACAAACAGAAAACCTTTAAATTGTCAGGGGCTTAAGGCAAAAATAAGTTTTTCACTCAGCACAGGCTGATGCATTGTTCCTAGTTGGGTGGCATTCAGGGACCCAGGTATCTTCGTGGTCCCACTCTCTTGTAGATACTAGGAGTCTTCTCTGTTCAGTCAGAAGATAGCGAGTGACTACAGCAAATTCAAACTTATCCCTTAATCACGTTTGCCAGAGTGATATGCTCCCTTCAACTCATTATCTCATTGGCTAGAACTACTCACAAGACCCTGTCTAGAAAGATGAGGTGGTGGGAAATGCAGCCCTTGATTGAGTAGCCACTCCCTGAGGGAATTACACCTTGGAGGGGAGCAAGGATTATTAAGTGTTGACAAACTGCCTCTGCCTACGTGTCAGCTTACTATGTTATGGGGAACATTATTGTAGAAGAGCACCTATGGAAAAACAGAATGCAGATAGCCCACGGCCAGAGTAAAGGTATAGATGGGGTGAAGGTGAGGAAGAAAAACAGTTAAAATGTGGTTGTGAGGCATGCACAGTAAATGGTGCTGGTGTTCAAGGTGTTATCTGCGGAGAGTGAGGGTATTTGAACTTTGTTGTGGATGAAGAAAAAGATTAAAATGAGTGGGAAGACAGAATTAAGGAGGAAACAGACATTTATGCAGCAGTTATTGTGGGAGGACCTGATCAGGTGGAGACTCACAGAGCAGGTGCTGAAAGAATTCACCAGAGGCAGAACAAAGGAGATAGAAGTTTATTGAATACACGGCAGTACACAGGCAGGACAGCAAAGGAGAGACTGTCTGCCAGCAGACAGTGGTGGAGGGCTGGTGTTAAGGGGGAAGTGAGGAAGTGAGGGAATATATAGAATTTTCCTTTTTTGGTACCTATGCCCAGTTGTAAATAGCCCATTGGTCAGCTAGTGCTGTTGGCTATTTCAAGGTGGGTTGCCTCATGACCTTGTTTGCATTCAGCCCTGTAGTCACTGTGAGCCCTTATACTATACTCAGGCTTCTGTGGCTCAAGCCTGTTGCCTAAAACAGCCTCCACCTTTAACCGTGATCAAGAAAACTATCAAACACTTTGCACATGACACATCATTGAATCATCACAATCATCATACAAGGTTGGTTTTGCCAAGTTTTTTTTTTTCTTATTTTAGTGGAAAAAAATTAGAGAAAGCTAAGATTTAGACCCTTAGCCAATATGCATAGCTAAAATGGCAAAGTGTGATGGAAAACACATTCCTGTGTGTGCTATACTCTCAGTATTCTACTGTAATACTGCTTACTTTCTGATACCAGTTATCTGGGCTTTCCACACTTCAGGCAATTCTGCAATATCAGCTGGGCATCCTGCAGATAGTGTCAGATCCCACAGGTTAAGGGCTCAGACCTACAAGGCTATTGTCTTATGCCAACTTCCGATTCCAGTCAAGGTCCAGACTGTCCACCTGTGCTTGTGACCAACTGGCTGTAGATCAGAGGTTCCCACAGCCCCTT
The DNA here is from genome assembly GCA_004024625.1 of Mellivora capensis. Taxonomy (NCBI): domain Eukaryota; kingdom Metazoa; phylum Chordata; class Mammalia; order Carnivora; family Mustelidae; genus Mellivora; species Mellivora capensis. The sequence goes on from PISX010001044.1 coordinate 150,596, forward strand.
GTTGGGTTCAGTAAATTTGCCAGTGGCTCACAAAATTCAGGAAAATGTTTAACTTTCTGGATTACCGAGTTATTATAAAAGGGTAAGACTCAAGAACAATTAGGGGGAAGACATGCATAGGACAAGGTATGTGGGTAGGGGCACAGAGCTTTCATGTCCTCTTTGGATGTGTTATCCTCTCTGCATCTCCAGGTGGTTAGCCGCCAGGAATTTTTGAACTCATCCTTTTAGATTTTTATGGAAGTTTCATTACATAGACATACCTGATTAAATCATTGGCTATTGGTAATTGAACTCCATTTTCATTCAGCTCCTCTCCCCTCCTCAGTGCTGGGGAGCAAGGCTGAAAGTTCTAACCCTCATACCACATGGCTAGTTGCTCTGTCAACCAGCCCACATCCTTAGGTGCTTTCCAAAAGCCATCTCATTAACATAAATTTAAATGTGATTGAAAACATTTGTTCTATCAAAAGATACTTTATGGCTCTTATTACTTAGGAAATTCCAAAGTTTTTAGGAACTTCTTGCCAGAAACAGGAAAAGATCACGCATATATGTGTTATTATAATTCACAGTATCTCACAGGACTGTATCTCAAGCCAAATTCTGTACAACTCAAAATCTTATATACCAGTAACAAACAGAGATAAACTGAAATCTCTTGAAAGGCTCTATTCCAGACACAGTTGCACTTGATTAACTTTTCACTCCAATTTCCTAAGAGTCATACAGACTTCAGCTATGATGGGAAACAATTAGGGAGGGGGACTCAGGGGAAGGTCTAGTGCATAATATACCACACCATAAGTAAATTTTCTTTGATGATGATTTAAAATACAGATCCTTGTGCAGAGGATTGACACAGAAAGCACTTAGGAAGAGGGAAAGTCCCAGCAGGTATTTAGTTCTTACGATACACCAGAAACTCTTGTTGGCATTTACCGTACCAACATTGAACCCTCATGTAACCCTCTCTTAATGCTGTTAATATCCTCTCTTTTACGTATATAAAGAAACAGAGATATAGAAGTCATACAACTCCTAATGATACATATACTCCGAGAGTATGAGCCTGAATTTGGATTCACATTGCCTGATTTAAACTTTCAGGTGTAACAGGATGCTGTAGTGCAAAGGAAAGATAGAGGTAACCAAAAGGAGTTTCTGTCTATGGAATCTTCAGTGAACAGAGAGAACATGGGAACATGGGAACAACAGGAAAAAGAGAGAGAGGACATATTATTATTATTATTATTTTCACTTTGGTTTTGTTCCTTTTCAGTTCTGTGGAAGGACACAGAAAGCAAAGATAATATTTGCTAAGGAAAAATAGAAATATTATGGCTCAAGTTTTCAAACTCTAAAATAATTTTATAGGGTAAGACTTGAAACAGATTCCTAGAATATTCTGTAGGCATAAATGCAAAGCCAAGTCAAGTACTTCAGTTAAAAGAAAACAATAATGAACAAGTTAGAGAATATTCATTGGGCAAGAATGTGGAGACCTGGATTAAAGCAATCAACAAAAAATTGTTATGGATTCAGATGACTAGGAGTACATTGTTAACTTAAAACGTACTTGTAAATTTGACTGCATCAGGAGAATCATAGTGTCCTAGTGATGGGAAATATCCTCTTTTTGAGGCAGAAGCCTTGCCTCTCCCTCTCTCTCTCTTTTTTCTCCCCCCTCTCTTATTTACTACTGTTATTTACCAAGATACAGAACCCTTCCTCGAACATAGTTTAAGGACTCAAAAAATATTTGTTAAATGAATGAGTAAATGAATGAATGATATTAAAACTGATCACATGACTTGTGCAGACATAGAATTTTCTTTTCACATATAAGGGTCTAAGACAAGAGAGACAGGATTAACCAATTTATGTTACAAATATTTATTGAGCCTCATTCATGATATCTCAAGTACTCTGGTAGATCATTATAGATAAGGTCTGTTCCTCATGAAGCCAGAAACGTTCAAAAACACAGATGGGAAAGTGTCTCTAACTTCTGCTATGTTACAAAGAGGTGAAGAGAGCTCTTTAAGTTATAGAAAAGTATACTTCAGGATGTGTGCATACAGAAAATAGATATCTTGAGCTATCTGAAGGGATGCCATATGGGCATCTAATCACTCTTTGTAGCTCTGAAAATCATAACTAGATGTAATGCATAGAAGTTATAGGAAGACAACATTCTGCCTAATATTAATGAGAAAACTGTTGAAGTTTTTCCTGTCAAAAGTAGAAGTTTCTGGTTCTTGAAGGGATAAGTTCCTTTTCACAAATGAATTTAGGAAAGATAATTATTATTAATAAAACTACATAGCTGTTATAAAGTTAATTTTTTAGTGTTTTGTGCACTTGAATATTTGCAAATATTTCCACTATTAGTACTAGTAATTCTATTAAAGGGGTCATGGAAGGAGAGAAAGAAAGTTGATAATAGAACAGACAGAAGCTTGTTGTTGAGATCTGTGTAAGAGAGAAATTCACCTAGTTTGTGTCTTAACTTTGTGTGTTTGCTCAAAATTGGGCAAGAGTATTGATGTGTTAAAACAGTCAAATGAGAGATTGTTTCTTAATTCTATATAACTCCTTATGAGTGGTGCACTGGCATGGATTATCTGGGTCAAGCGAAAGTATCTTCAGCGTTCCCTTCCATTGCGAAGGGATTTAGGAAATCCTCCATGAAATATGGAGACTTCTCTGTGGTGAAATTGAGTTAAGTATGTCACCGAAGTTTATCTAAAAATTTTCTCTCATTTAAATAATACAGATTTTCTCTGCCTTCAGATAGAATCACCAAATTTTTCAAATAAAAATAAGTATGCACAGTTAAATTTGAATGTAATATTTGGAACAGCTTTTAGCTGAACAATTATTCTTTGTTTATCTGTCATTCAAGTTTAACTACCTTAGGTATATTATATTATGTTACATTATATCATTATATTCTATTAATTTGCCAACCTTACCCTAGAACAATATTTCATAGTGGGACAGGGAACAGCAATATTACTGTTAACTTGAGAATATGAAATTGTATTAATGTAAAATATAGATACTATGTTTATGGTTTGTTCTAGGAGTCAGAAATTTTAAAAAAAAATTTTAAACTGCTCTTTTTCCCATATGGATATCAGAATCTAGCAGTAGGTGACAAACATGTAAACAAAAACAAAACCTAGCATTTTAGGTGTTATGAGAGAGATCTGAATGGAGTCGGGTAGAGGTAACCAAGGAGAGATTATAAGGTCTGACCTGCAGGAGGTGAGAAGGGTTCATGGAAAGTTTTATAACAGAGACAAAGTTTAAGTTGAATCTTGACAGGTAAATTGGTTTGCACTAGGAAGACAGGTTGTACTGTAATAATTATTGGATATGATTAATCAACACCTACATTATGCTACAAGTGTATAAACTGTAGCAGTAAATGAAAAGCTTAATACTTAAAGTATTCTTTATTTTTTATCATATGATATGTGTGCTTTTAACCCCATGTTATTTCTGTAGAAGTAAAGAATTAATTAAATGCTTAGGACTCCAAGCAGAATTCAAATAGTGTCTTTAGAATGAAAAGCCATACTTTAGTGAGTGAGTCAATAATATATTAATTATAATTTTGGACTCACTATTGTCTATTTATTGGCCTTCTCATAGAGTATTTCATTTAAATTTATTGGGATGGATTCCCCTTGTAGCATATAACAAGCTATTAGAAATAGTGCCAATGAATAAAACAATTACCCAAAATCATGGCCACCAGCTGAGCCAGAGGCTGGATGGGTTAATTGTCTGGAGAGCAGTGGCTATGACAAGAAGCCTTTATTTAAACCTCTTAAACCCCCTGCAGAAGCACAAAGGAAACTCATTTGCATATTATCAGCTTTGTATTAGAAAACAGACTGGGTGGTGAATTTAAAAGAAAGATAAAGTCAAAGGATTTTACAAAGGGACTTGAAGAAAGGTGGAAAAATAGAAACCAACAATTGAAGAAAAGTAGAAAAAGAGCCTCTGTAGGTTCTATATAATCTTATTTAACCCAAAGGCAGCATTTTGGTGAAAAGTAATTGATTTTAACTTTATATTTAATGCTTGATGTAATAGGTTCTGAGATGTTAAGCAACTAGAAAAGGAATACATAGCCAAGTAGAAGAACTTATATGTAAATCAGGCCTATCCAACACAAAAGTCCAAATATTTGTATTTAATTGTAGTGTAAACAGTAATAATGACCTCATTATTATCATCACTGTTATCATCATCCTTATGTAGTGATTTGAATTATTGGAAAACAAAACAGACTGCTCCAAAAAAGTGGCAAGATGGAGTGTTTTGCCCCTAAAATTTTTAAAGAAAGGCCACGTCACCCATAGATTAAAAAAGCAGATTTCTGTACGGAGAGCAAGTTTGGACTAAAAAATCATTCCCACCTTTTCTAATTCTATCTTTCACCATCATATTGCATGTGGCTTACTGTCTGTCAACTCAACATTACTTCCTGATTTTTAAAAATACCACTTTTAAGAGTTTTTATCCATTCTGGTATTGTTTCTTCTTCGAATGCTTTCTTGGTTTGTGAACTACTTTTGCCTCTAGACAGAACTACCAGTTTTTGACTCCTCTTGCTAATAGCTCCCTACTCAGCTAGATTTAGGGGGTTCTCTTTTCTTTATTTCCACTGTATTTTAAACATATTTCTATTATAGTTTTACTCTTCCTTACTGTATACGTGTTTTCAAATCTATATTGTAAGCACTGAGCTCATTGAGGATCAAGAGGAAGTTATTAGAAATTATTAGAGACAAGATAAAAGATTTAATAGCCATCTCCAGTGGTGGGGGTTGTGGGAGGATTGCCAAGATTGCTTTGTAGATTCCAAAGACATAAACCCTGCTACCCCATAGAGCCAATGTCACCATTCACTTTTCTGGACTATATTTCTTCTTCTGTCTCGCCATATTCCTTAAGCTATACCTTCTTTATCAGGAAGTTTGCTTATGTTCTTCCACTTCTCAGAATAATCTATCTCAGAGATGGCAAATAGGTTGCAGACACAATATGGAAATGGTTGATGGCAGCTGCCTGGGTGGTAGTACAAGAAGAAAGGTGACTCTATGTGTCGAAGAACACCATGAGGAGTCAAAAAGAATGCTTGGGTAAAGACAGGGTGGTAACATGTGGGCCTATGTTGGTGATCTTAAATGCTGTGTCTTGCATTTTCCTCATCTAAGATCCTAAATCTTTCATTTGCCTAGAAAAGACCCACATTAAAACCACTAGTAAACATGCAAAGAATAAAGAGAAAGAAATCAAAATATATCACTAAAGAAAAACAGCAAAACATGAGGGAAAGACAAGAAAGGATCAGAGAAAATCTCCAGAAACAACCACAAGACAAGTAATAAAGTAGCAATAAATATATATCTATTAATATTTACTTTCAATATAAATGGATTGAATGCTCTGATCAAAAGACAGGGTATTAGAGTGGAAACAAAACAAAACAAAATAAAAAACAAGACCCATCTATATACTGCATAAAAGAGACTGATTTTAGACCTAAAAACACCTGCAGATTGAAAGCAAGGTGATGAAGAAGCATTTGTCATGTAAATGGATGTCAAAAGAAAGCCAGAGTAGCAGTACTATATCAGACAAAATAGACTTTTGAAACAAAGACTGTGGGGCACGTTGGCAGCTCAATGGGTTAAGCCTCTGCCTTTGGCTCAGGTCATGATCTCAGAGTCCTGGGATCAAGCCCCACATCAGGCTCTCTGCTCAGCAGGGAACCTGCTTCCCCCTCTCTCTCTGCCTGCTGCTCTGTCTACTTGTGATCTCTCTCTCCATCAAATAAATAAAATTGTTTTTAAAAAAAAAAGCTTAAAAAAAATAAAACAAAGACTGTAACAAGAGACAAAGAAGGGCACTGTATAATAACAAAAGGGACAATCCAACAAGATCTAACAATTATAGTTATGCTCCCAACATGGGAACACCCAAATATATAAAACAATTAATAATAAACATAAAGGAACTAATCTATAATACAGTAATAATAAGGGACTTTAACACCCTATTTGCATTAATGGACAGATCGTCTAAACAGAAAATAAACAGGAAACAATGGCTTTGAATGACACACTGGACCAGACAGACTTAATAGATATAGTCAGAACATTCCATCCTAAAGGAGGAGAATACACATGCTTTTCAACTGCACGTGGAACATTCTCCATAAAAGATCACATATTAGGCCACAAAACAGGCCTCAACAAATACAAAAAGATTGAAGTCTGAACATGCACCTTTCTTGACCACAATACTGTGAAACTAGAAGTTAACCATAAGAAAAAAATCTGAAAGGCCATAAATATATGGAGGTAACATAACATGCTGCTAAACAGTGAATGGGTCAATCAGGGTATCAAAAAAGAAATTTTAAAAATATTTGGAAACAAATGAAAATGAAAACACAATGGTCCAAAACCTTTGGGATGAAGCAAAAACAATCCTAAGAGGGAAGTGTAGAGCAATACAGACCTTCCTCAAGAAGCAAGAAAAATCTCAAATAAACAACCTAACCTTATCTTAAAGGAGCTCAAAAAAGAAAAAAAAATGAAGCCTAAAGCTACCAGAAGGAAAATAAATATTAGAAATAAACGATACACAAACTAAAAAACCAATAAAGCAGATCAATGAGACCAGTAGCTAGTTCTTTGAAAAACAAAATAAAATTGATAAACCTCTACCAAGGCTTATCAAAAAGAAAAGAGAAAACACCCAAACAAATAAAATCACAAATGAGAGAGGAGAAATAACAACCAGCATCATAGAAATACAAATAATTAAAAGAATGTTATGAAAACCATATGCCAGCAAATTGGACAACCTGGAAGAAATTGATAAATTACTAGAAACATAAATTTCCAAAACTGAAAAGGAAGAAAGAAAATTTGAACAGACCAGTTGTCAGCAATGAAACTGAATCAGTAATCAAAAAACCCCTAACAAACAAAATGTCCAGGACTGAATGAGATCACCGGCAAATTGTACCAAACATTTAAGGAAGGGTTAATACCTATTCTTCTCAAACTATTCCCAAAAACAGAAGGGCAAGGAAAACTTCCAAATTCATTCTATGAGGCCAGCACTATCCTGATACCCAATCCAGATAAAGACAGCACAAAAAAAGAGAACTATACGCCAATATCTCTGATGAACATAGATGCAAAAATCTTCAAGAAAATACTAGCAAATGAATCCAACAATACATTAAAAAAAATCATTCACCATGATCAAGTAGGATTTATTTGTGGGTTGCTAGTGTGGTTCCATATTTGCAAATCAATCATCACATTAATAAAAGAAAGGATAAGAACCATTTGATCCTTTCAATGTATGCAGAAAAAGCATTTGACAGTTTTTAGCCATTCATAATAAAGGCCCTCAACAGAGTATGTTTTTAGGGAAAATACTCAATAAAGGCCATATATGAAAAACCCACAGCTAATATCCCAAATGGAGAAAAATCGGGAGCTCTTCCTCTACAGTCAGGAATAAGACAGAGATGTCCACTTTTACCACTTTTATTCAACATAGTGCTGGTAGCCCTACCAACAGCAATTAGACAACAAAAAAGAAATAAAAGGCATCTAAATCAGTAGGAAAGAAGTAAAACTTTCACTATTTGCAGATGACATGATCAAAGAAATTGAAGATGACACAAAGAAATGGAAAGATATCCCATGCTCACGGGTCGGAGGAACAGATATGGTGAATGTGTCTATACTACCCAAAGCAATCTACACGTGTAATATAATCCCATCAAAATACCAACAGCATTTTTCACAGACCTAGAACAAATAATCCTAAAATTTGCATGGAACCACAAGGAAGACCCAAATAATCAAAGCAACTTCGAAGAAGAAAAAGCTGGAGACATCAAAAGTCCAGACTTCAAGTTACATTACAAAGCTTATAGTGATCAAAAGACTATGGTTTTGGCACAAAATAGGCACGTAGAGCCATGGAACAGAATAGGAAACCCTGGAATGAACCCACAACTGTATGGTTAATTAATCTTCCACAAAGTAGTAAAGCATATCCAGTGGGAAAAAGATAATCTCTTCAACAAATAGTTTTGGGAAGACTGAACGGCAACATCCAGAAGAATGAAACTGGACCACTTTCTTACACCTACACAAAAATAAACTCAAAAAGAATGAAAGACCTAAACGTAAGACCTGGACTTATAAAAATCCTTGAAGAGGTTACAGGCAGTAACTTCTTCGACACTGGCCCTAGCAACTTTTTTAAGATATGTCTAGATACGCCCTAGCAACTTTTTCTAGATACGGGGGAAGGGAAAAAAAATAAAAATAAACTATTGGGACTTCATCAAAATAAAAAACAATGCACAGCAAAGGAAACAACAAAACTAAAATGCAACCTTCCAAATGGGAGAAGATATTTGCCAATGGCATATCTGTCCAAAATATATGAAGAACTTATAAAACTCAACACCCATAAAATGAATAATCCAATTAAAAAATGGGCAGAGGACATGAACATTTATCCAAAGAGGACATACAGATGGCCATGGATATATGGAAAGATATTCAACATCATTCATCATCAGGGAATTGCAAATCAAAACTACAATGAAATGTCCCCTCACCCCTGTCAGAATGGCTAAAATCAACAAAGAAACAATAGGTGTTGGCAAGGAATGAAGAAGGAGGAACCCTCTTGTATTGTTGGTGGGAATCTAAACCTGTATAGCCACTGTATAAAACATATGGAGTTTCCTCAAAAGATTAAAAATAGAACTACCCTAGGATCCAGAAATCACACTACTAAGTATTTACCCAGGGAATACAGAAATACTAATTCAAAGGGATACACATACCCTGATGTTTTATAGCCACATTGTGTGCAATTGTCAAATTATGGAAACAGCCCAAATGCCCATTGATTGATGAATGGACAAAGAAGATGTATTACACACACACACACACACACACAGGACTAGTACTCAGCCATAAAAAGAATAAAATCTTGCCATTCACAATGACATGGATGGAGCTAGAGAGTATTATGCTAAGCAAAATAAGTCTGTCAGAGGAAGACAAATACTGTATGATTTCATTTGTATGTGAAATTTAAGAAACAAAACAAATGAGCAAAGGGGAAAAAAGAGAGAGAGAGGTAAAATCAAGAAACAGGCTTTTAACTATAGAGAACACACTGATGGGTACCAGAGGTAGGTGGGTGGGGGGATGGGTGAAATGGGTGGTGGGGATTAGGAATTTAAAATAAAAATTAAGTAAAATAAATAAAATAAAATAACACATATTTTGTTTTCCCTCTCTGATTCCCAGTATGTTTAGTCTGTATCCCATAGGCTAACAGCCTCAGAGATAATTTTGTTTTTCTCTGCATCTTTAGACACCAGTAGATTATGCATTCCTGGGGAGAAAAGTGAGTTCATTTTTTGTCCTCTATCTCCATAGTATACTACTGATCTCATAGTGGAAAATACAATGTTTTCTTTGGATTAATACCAGATTTTAATTATTTCTTGGGTGTACTTCCCTGGCTACATTCTTTTAAAGGACTGTTTGTAAGCCAGAGCTTCACTTTATCCCTGAACATTTCCAGGGAAGGTGAATCACTGAAGATGTATGGATATGAACAGACTCTGAAGATAATTCAGGAAGAAAATTTTGAGCATAGGCTATGAATTTTCTTGTGAGTTATAAGGAAAACAATGGCTTAAGAAAGGAAAAAAAGATATGTATTCATCTTCCACAGTGTGAATACTTTGTATATACAGTCCAGAATGATAAAGAAGCTCTGTTTGAGGAAGGGACCATAAGCTCTGTTTTTTTTTTTTTTTTTTTTTTTTCTACTCTACCATAGCATTGTCTCATGGGTTTACAGTAACAGCTGGGTCTCCAGCCATCACATTCTTGTTCCAGACAGCAGGATTAAGGACGGGCAAATAATAAGGGATTAAAAAAGTATGTGGAGATGTTTTTTAAGGAACTTCTTGGGAACTACAACAGGACACTTTTGCTAACCTAAAGGTCAAAATTCAGTCACATGGCCTTACTTCACAGTGGAGGCTGGGAAATGTAGTTTTAGTCTGGCTAGCCTTTTGCTCTGATAAAATTTATTTTCTATCACTGAGGAAGGGAGAAAAGATACTAGAAACCAGTTGGCAATTTCTGCCATAGTGACTGCTTTTTGTTGTAGGTTTTTTTGTTTTGTTTTGTTTTGTTTTTTGAGGTTTATAGTGATAAACAACATCAGTACTTTGTCCTGGAAAAGATTCTAGTCTCCTAGAATAACTTCACACACTAAATATCCATTCACAGGCAAGACTATAGTAGTGGAATTAATAAATTCTGGCCCATTGGAATAATGAAACAACATAAAGTAGGGGATAAGCAAGCAAATACACAATTACAGTATGATAGAGACTGTATAATAACAGGACCCTGTACATAGTCTAGTGGTAATTCATGACAGCTTTTGGTGGAGAATTGGGAGAAGCAAAAGAGATATTGATTTACTATAAATGGACACACATAGCTTAGCTGTAGTACAAAGTAGAGTGTAAGGAGGACTTGGAGATTCAAAAGAGGAAGAAATCACATTAAGATGATAGAGAGAAAGAAGTTTACTGTAGCAGAAAACCTTTTACATGGACATTGAAAATGGAAAGATATTTAAAGCTAGATATGGAATTGGCATTGAGGTTAAGGTAAATTTATGAGCAAGGCAAAGAAGGTGATAAACAGTATTCTGAGAAAAAGTGTTTATCAGTTTCCTCCGAGTTGAAGCAATTTCACTCTCAGTAAGGACTCTTTGGTTGCCAGCAACAGAAATTCGATCCAAGCTGGTTTTGGCATAAAAAGGATCACATAAATGAACCTATTTGTTAATTAACTCCAGGCATAGTATTGAACATTTACTATATGCAGAGTACAGTACCAGGAACTAGATCATGGTTAGTGACTAAGACAAATATAATTCCAGGATTCACACAGTTTAATTCTAATTTAATCTTTATAGTGATCCCACTAGAAATAATTTATTAACCCTGTTTTAGAGATGGAGAAGCTGAGAGTTAGAGAGTTTGCATGACTTACCAGAGAATTAAGAGCTAGTAAGTCTCAGAGTCCCAATGTGAACTCAGCTCTCCAAGTCCCTAAAGCCTAGGCAAGCATGTGATCCTAGAAACAGATATTATCTGAGCCTTGGGTTAGCTTATGGAGCAGGTGTTCTGTCTCTGTGAGAGAGGTTCCTTTGCTTTCTCTAGAAATTTCTATGTAGTTAGTCCATGAATCCAGTCTGCTTTTGATGTCTTTAAGACTATCTCATGCAAATTCCATTGTAGAATGTATAATAAACTTACAGGAAAATTGCAAACTGGTATGGGAGTAGAGAAATAACAGAAATAGGGTTACACTGTGTGCTCAGCAGTGAACTGTAACTTTGACATATAGTTCTTGACAGTATTCACAAAATATCCTGTGAGTTTGTTTTGTGAGTCCCCTGGTGACTTAATTAAAAAAAAAAAATTCTGTCTCGAGTCTTTCTTACCTAATTGCATTCCCTAGTTTGGTGAATGGAAACTAGGATGCATGTTCAAATTAGTCTAATTGAAAAGCTCACCATCTTAATTTTTATAATTTAAGTATTTGAATACCATACTGCTATACCATACCATACCATAATGAATACCATACCAATCATTGAGAACGACCTCCAAGTTCTCCCTAAACAAGGGTGCTAGAAGGGATCTTATTTATTTCATTATCACAATCCCTAATGTTTCTTGCTTACTTCTCTTTCTCTTGACAATTTGCCTTTGATAATAATGAAGATAGAACATGTCCAAGAAGAGTAAGTCATAATAGTATGTTCATTCATCTACCAAATTATGAGTTCCTGTGCCTGCTTATTTGCTAGGTTCTGGGAATACAGAAATAAAAATGAGTTTAGTATGTGCCCTAAAAAAAAAAATAATAATGTTTTGATGGAGGACAGAGAAGTCACGGAACATCAATACTTTGTGGTTAGTGCAGTGATGAACATATGATGGGTGTGCAGAGAAAGGCAGCTAAATCAGGCTAGGAGTGGGTCCCTGGCCATGGGTTAGGGTCAGAGACCACATTGAGGAAGTGGTCTTAGGAAGATCTTTCAGGGAAAGTAGCAGGAAAGCCATGTCTTCCTCCAGGGTTCTTGCAGTAAACAGTTTATGACCTGAAACATAAGATTTTATTACAGTTGTCTTTAAAAGCATACTTGTTCAAATGTGGTTTGGGAAAGAAAATTGCCAAGCTCTGCTCCTGAACTCGGGATGTGTCTGAGGCTGTGAATCATCCCAAAATCACACATGGTGCAGAACCACATTTCCATTTATTTGCTTGACATTTTACTTCCAAAGGGAGGAACAAGCTAGTTTTTCCTCATCTTCTTGAAAATATGAAATGTGTCAGCCAATTATCTCCCTCAGCTCTTCATCTACACAAAAGACAAGACTAGCCCACAAATTCCCCCAGAGGAATGCCAGTATGTGCTCTGTATTTCGTCTAGTTTTTGTTTAATGTCCTCGTCCAAGGGTAAAGTAATGTTCAATTGTCATGGAAACGCATTAAATTCAAGTACAATTTATTCCTACACAAACGGTAAAGATAGTGTTTAGAATCTTAGAATTAAGCTTTAGAATTAAGCTTTAGAATCTTTAGAATTAAGCTCACTTTAACTTCTTTTTTTCTTATTTTTATCTTTTGATTTTTATTTTACTCTTCTTTTTTATTAATTATGAATCCTATAAGTTTTTTATAGTGTTTAGTATAAATTATGACCATGGAGTTAAAGGGATGGTTTAAAAAAATAATTGTGTATGATCACTTTACCTTTACTTTATTATTGGATTTTCATAAATGCTCTCTGAGGAAAATGTCATTCAATTGAAGATGAGAAAATTAAAAATAATAAAGGTAAAGAAATTTATGATGAGCACATATCTGTAACAGACAGAACTATAGGGCTCAGGCCTAGAAAACTTTGAGGGGTACTTCTTTTTTAAATTTTTTTAATTTTTTTTTTTTCCTGGACCTTAAGAATGTTCAGTAGTCAAATAACTGGAGAAACTCTAGCAATTTTTTTCTCTTCTGACTTCAGAGTACAAACTCATTATGTTCTATAATTTACAAAGCACTTTTCATAGCCATTGTCTTATTGAAAGCTCCCTACAATATAGTAAGGTAAGTGTTGTTATAGATGAAGAAACAGGCTTAGATGAAATGAGTTATTTCCCAAAGATGTTAAACCCAGTAAGTGACAGAGATGATATTTGAAAGGAAATTAGGACTATAAAGTCTATGTTCATTTCTTTCACTACAGTAGTTCAGTGAGAGCAAGATTCTGCTGCACTTAGTAAGGTTGGGCATCTCAACAATTGTTAAATTAGGCTTTCTGTTATATTGAGAAATACTGATAAAGCTATAGTAGCAACAAGAATGGTTGGGGGCTTAAATGGCTCCTACTCTGCATTCGTCCCATTTCCATCATAAGTACACACACAGAGACAAGATGGCTGAGAACTAGGAGGAGGTGCCTTTTCAACCTGAACCTTAAAGTGAGCTGACTACCTACCAAAGAACCCCGATCACCCATGAAATCAGACTGAGATTAGAATTATACATGTCTGGATCTCTATGGAGGCAGAAGACTCCAGTGGGCAGCTAGGGTAACTGAGATAGAAGATAGAATTAGTGTTCTGGAGGACAAACAGATAGAGAGAAAGGATCAGGAGGAAGCCTGGAACAAACAGCTTAGAAGCCACGAAAACAAAAGTAGGGAAATAAATGATGCCATGAAACATTCCAGTGTCAGAATTATTGGGATCCCTGAAGGGGAGGAGAAAGAAAGAAGTCTAGAAAAAGTGGAACAAGTTACCCACGAAAATTTTCCCAATCTCGCGAATGGAACCAGTGTTCCTGTACTAGAGGCAGAACGGTCTCCCCCCAAGATTTTAGATTCTCGAAAGTCCTCGAGACACCTGATAGTAAGAATGAGGAATTATAATTGTAGAGACACTCTCTTGAAGGCAGCTAGGACAAAGAAGCTCCTTACGTACAGAGGATATTCCATCAGAATAACATCAGACCTGTCCACAGAAACCTGACAAGCTAGAAAGGGATGGCAAGATACATTCAGGGCACTAAATGAGAAGAACATGCCAGCCAAGAATACTTTATCCAGCAAGACTGACATTCAAAACGGATGGAGAGATAAAGAGTTTCCAAGACCGGCAAGGCTTAAAAGAGTATGCGACCACAAAGCCAACACTGCAGGAAATATTAAGGGGGATTCTATAAAAGAGGAAAAATCCTAAGATTATTATTGAACAGAAATATAGAGACAATCTACAGAAAGAGAGACTTCAAAGGTAACACGATGTCAATAAAAACTCTATCCATAATCACTCTCAATGTGAATGGCCTAAATGTGCCCATAAAATGACACAGGGCTGCAGATTAGATAAAACGACAGGACCCATCCATATATTGTCTATAAGAGACCCATTTTGAACCTAAGGATACACCCAGATTAAAAGTGAAGGGATGGAGAAGAATCTTTCATGCCAATGGGCCTCAAAATAAGGCTGGGGTAGTGATTCTCATATAACATAAATTAGATTTTAAACTAAAGACTGTAGTCAGAGATACAGAAGGACACTACATTATTCTTAAAGGGACTATCCACCAAGATGATCTAACAATTGTAAATATCTATGCCCCCAATATGGGAGCAGCTAATTACATAAGAAAACTGTTAATCAAGATAAAGAGTCATATTGATATGAATATATTAATAGTAGGAGATCTTAACATGCCCCTCTCAGTAATAGGTCATCCAAGCAGAAAATCAATAAAAATACAAGAGCATTGAATGACACATTGGACCAGATGGACCTCATAGATATATACAGAACATTCCACCCTAAAACAACAGAATACTCATTCTTCTCAAGTGCACATAGAACTTTGTCCAGAATAGACCACAACTGGGTCACAAATCAGGACTCAACTGATACGAAAAGACTGAGACTATTCCCTGCATATTTTCAGATCACAATGCTTTGAAACTGGAGCTCAATCACAAGGAAAAATTTGGAAGGAACTCAAACACCTGGAAGCTAAAGACCACCTTGCTTAAGAATGCTTGGATCAACCAGGAGATCAAAGAAGAACTTAAATAATTCATGGAAACCAATGAGAATGAAGACACTTCCGTCCAAAACCTATGGGATACAGCAAAGGCGGTCCTAAGAGGGAAATACATAGCCATCCAGCCTCCCTCAAAAAAATGGAAAAATCCAGAATACACCAGCTGTCTCTACACCTTAAAGAACTGGAGAATCAACAACAAGTTAAACTAACTCCATAAACAGGAAGGGAAATAATCAAGATTAGAGCAGAGATCAATGAGATAGAAACTAGAGATACAGTAGAATGTATCAATGAAACTAGAAGCTGGTTTTTGAAAGAACCAATAAGATACAAAAACCATTGGCCACACTAATCCAAAAGAAAAGAGAGAAAGCTCAAATTAATAAAATTATGAATGAAAAGGGAGAGATCACAACTAACACCAAAGAAGTAGAAACAATCATCAGAAGTTATTATCAACAGTTATATGCCAATAAGTTAAGCAACCTAGATGAAATGGTTGCATTCCTGGAAAACTATAAACTCCCAAAATTGAACCAGGAAGAAATTAACAACCTGAATAGACTGATATCTAGTAATGAGATTGAAGCAGTGTTCAAAAATCTCCCAAAAAATAAGAGCCCAGGACCTGACAGATTCCCTGGGGAATTCTACCAAACTTTCAAAGAAGAAATAACACCTATTCTCCTGAAGCTGTTTCAAAAAATTGAAGCAGAAGGAAAACTTCCAGACTCTTTTTATGAAGCCAGCATTACCCTGATCTCCAAACCAGGCAAAGACACCACCAAAAAGGAGAATTTCAGACCAATATCACTGATGAATATGGATGCTAAGATTCTCAAAAAGATCCTAGCAAAGAGGATCCAACAGCACATTAAAAAGATTAGCCACCATGACCAGGTGGAATTCATCCCTGGGTTACAAGGATGGTTCAACATTCTAAAATCAATCAATGTAATAGAACAAATCAATAAGAGAAGAGAGAAGAACCACATGGTCCTCTCATTTGATGCAAAAAAAGCATTTGACAAAATCCAGCATCCATTCCTGATGAAAACGCCTCAAAGTATAGGGATAGAGGGAACATTCCTGAAGTTCATAAAATCTGTCAATGAAAAACCCACAGCAAATACCATCCTCAATGGGAAAAAGCTCACAGCCTTCCCATTGAGATCAGGAACACGATAAGGATGCCCACTCTTGTGAACTCTTGTTCAACATAGTATTAGAAGTCCTAGCAACAGCAATCAGACAACAAAGAGAAATAAAAGGTATCCAAATTGGCAATGAAGAAATCAAACTCTCTTCACAGATGACATGTTACTTTATATGGGAAACCCAAAAGACTCCACCCCCAAACTACTAGAACTCATACAGCAATTCAGTAACGTGGCAGGATACAAAGTCAATGTACAGAAATCAGTGGCTTTCTTATACACTAACAATGAAAATACAGAAAGGGAAATTAGAGAACAGATTCCATTTACTATAGCACCAAAAACCATAAGATACCTGGGAATAAACCTAACCAAAGAGGTAAAGGATCTGTACTCGAGGAACTACAGAACACTCATGAAAGAAATTGAAGAAGACACAGAAAGATGGAAGACCATTCCATGCTCTTGAAAGGAAGAATAAACATTGTTAAAATGTCTATACTGCCTAGAGCAATCTATACTTTTAATGCCATTCTGATCAAAATTCCACCAGTATTTTTCAAAGCGCTGGAGCAAATAATCCTAAAATTTGTATGGAATCAGAGGAGACCCGGAATCGCTAAGGAAATGTTGAAAAAATAAAATAAAACTGGCGGCATCACATTACCTGATTTCAAGCTTTACTACAAAGCTGTGATCACCAGGATAGCATGGTATTGGCATCAAAACAGACACATAGACCAGTGGAACAGAGTAGAGAGCCCAGATATGGACCCTCAACTCTATGGTCAAATAATCTTCAACAAAGCAGAAAAAAATATACAGTGGAAAAAAAGACAGTCTCTTCAATAAATGGTGCTGGGAAAATTAGACAGCTATATGTTGAAGAATGAAAATCGACCATTTTCTTACACCATACACAAAGATAAACTCGAAATGGATTAAGGACCTCAACCTGAGAAAGGAATCCATCAGAATCCTAGAAGAGAACATAGGCAGTAACCTCTTTGATATCAGCCACAGCAACTTCTTTCAAGATATGTCTCCAAAGGCAAAGGAAACAAAAGCAAAAATGAACTTTTGGGACTTCATCAAGATCAAAAGCTTCTGCACAGTAAAGGAAACAGTCAAGAAAACAAAGAGGCAACCCACGGAATGGGAGAAGATATTTGCAAATGACAGTACAGACAAAAGGTTGATATCCAGGATCTATAAAGGACTTCTCAAACTCAACACACACAAAACAGATAATCATATCAAAAAAATGGGCAGAAGATATGAACAAACACTTCTCCAATGAAGACATACAAATGGCTATCAGACACATGAAAAAAATGTTCATCATCACTAGCCATCAGGGAGATTCAAATTAAAACCACATTGAGATACCACCTCACACCAGTTAGAATGGCCAAAATTAGCAAGACAGGAAATAACATGTGTTGGAGAGGATGTGGAGGAAGGGGAACCCTCTTACACTGTTGGTGGGAATGCAAGTTGGTGAAGCCAATTTGGAGAACAGTGTGGAGATTCCTTAAGAAATTAAAAATAGAACTTCCCTATGACCCTGCAATTGCACTACTGTGCATTTACCCCAAAGAGACAGATGTAGTGAAAAGAAGGGCCATCTGTACCCCAATGTTTATAGCAGCAATGGCCACGGTCGCCAAACTGTGGAAAGAGCCAAGATGCCCTTCAACGGAAGAATGGATACGGAAGATGTGGTCCATATACACTATGGAGTATTATGCCTCCATCAGAAAGGATGAATATCCAACTTTTGTATCAACATGAACGGGACTGGAAGAGATTATGCTGAGTGAAATAAGTCAAGCAGAGAGAGTCAATTATCATATGGCTTCAACTTATTTGTGGAGCATAACAAATAACATGGAGGACATGGGGAGAAAGTGAGGAGAAGGGAGTTGGAGGAAATTGGAGGGGGAGATGAACCATGAGAGACTATGGACTCTGAAAAACAACCTGAGGGTTTTGAAGGAGTGGGGGGTGGGAGGTTGGGGGAGCCAGGTGGTGGGTATTATGGAGGGCACGCATTGCATGGAGCACTGGGTGTGGTGCAAAAACAATGAATTCTGTTACGCTGAAAAGAAATTAAAAAAAAAAAAATAGGTACACAGGGGCGCCTGGGTGGCTCAGTGGGTTAAAGCCTCTGCCTTCGGCTCAGGTCATGATCCCAGGACCTGGGATCGAGCCCCACATCGGGCTCTCTGCTCAGCAGGGAGCCTGCTTCCTCCTCTCTCTCTGCCTGCCTCTCTGCCTACTTGTGATCTCTGTCAAATAAATAAATAAAATATTTAAAAAAATAGGTACACACACACATACACACATGCGTGTGTACTCACATACACACACACACATACACACACTTTCTGGGTATTCTGAATGCTTGAGACAGGGATTAGAAACTAAACTATGGCCAAGGCATGTCAAATCACTAAAATTTTCATTCTCAAAAATTAACAATACATTTTCTCATTAAATATTCATATTTTAGCAGATGAAAATTCTTGCAGAGAATTATTTTGCAAATTGAACAATATTTCTAAAGTCTAAATGACTCCATAATTTGCAAATAAAATTATATAATAAAAATAACCACTAACTAATTTAGCTACTTTAGGATTATAAAGTTTATAATAAGGTTAACCTCTAAAAGAATAATTTAATTAAATACCAATTAGCTAATATTACCAAGCCAGACTTTTTCATCTTCAGAGTTTTACGGGTACTATATGAATAGATACACATTTAGGAAACATGTGAATTGAAATCTTCCAGGTATACAATGAGGATAAGTGAGGTTAATAATTTTTCTGTTTGAATGAATGTCACCCAATTTTATGAGAAGAGATTTTCACCCTCACAAACATTTATCAAGCACCATTATATCAGTAAAAGTGTGTTATACTGCAATTTAAAAAAATAAGTACCTAATGTGCATTTCCTTCCTTTGTTTCAAACAGCACAGAATGTAGAGACTGGAAGGACTGTGAACAAATACATTATATAATTGTATAACATTCCAAATGCTATTCAGAGAGACCATAATGTTTACCTTTTAGTATCTAAATCTAAGCTTAGAAAAGTGCTTATTAATGAAACGTTACAGAAGCATCCTAGAATGAAACGACATTGCATAGTCAAATAAGCCTGGGTTTCAAAAATAAGTAAGTAACTGGGTTACTTTTCCCAAGACTCAGTTTTTTGTTCCGTTAAGTAGAATATTACAACTGACCTTCAGAGTTTGTGACATAGATTTGGAATGTATGAAATCAACCTTAGTACTAGGTGGGCTCATTGTAATAATCATCATCTTTACAACTGCTAACTCACTTTTGTTTTTAATGCCATTGTTTGCTGTTGCTCTTGTTTTTATTCTTAATATCATTATTAGCATTATCCCTGACCAAGGATGCATTTCCAAAAACTTCCCAAGGGAACAGTTGGCAGCCTCATAGGTTGAGTGTGTGGTGCTATATGTTGTTCTTCATCTAATTACTCAACCAAGCATCAGTTCATTGACACATGAAGAACATTTTTTTCATTTTTTTATATCCATTTATTAATGATTTATTGATCATGTGCTAGATACATATGGTGGGTAAAAGATCCATTTCCTGCCCTTAAGGAATTTATAATTTAATTGGAAAGAATAAGGTTAACCAGACGATCCCAGAAACAAATGTCAAATTTCAGAAGTGAAAAGCACTACTGAGGAGTGGCATATAGTGGATGAGAGCCCACAGGAGATTTTGTGGTCAGGAAATTTGAGGTTCAATGGAGCATCAGAAACTGTACAGATAATAAAATCCATAATGGTGTAAATGCCATGGGTCTGTTTCCAAATCCCACCAGCAATGCATCTCTCTCCAGCTGGGTTCTGTAAGCAAACTGATTAATTTTAATTCATCTGACAGGTAAAATGCATCTATTCCCTTAGGAAAATAAAATGCTACAATTTTTGGGAATTTGAGTGAGAACTTGATAATTGATGAATTAGAACATGGCTATAAGTGTAAGAGTGTCTAACTACTGCACTTTACAATCAAGTCATTCAACAAAGTAGTGTAAGAAGAAATGGGCTAAGATTAAAGTTAACTTATTAAAGTTAACTTAAATAAAATAATCATATAAAATATGATTGTATTGGCTTATACAGTTGTTCATTTCTCATTGTTTTCCTATTCACATTAGAAAAAAGTTATCTTCTATAACTAACCTTCTAGTTCATGATCATATAGTCTCTCAACCAGTAATTATTAAACACCCACTATGGGAAAAACATTAGTAAAATCTCCAAAACTCAATTATAGGCAGATTGGCAAGTAAATATCTACAAGACATGGTGGTAGAGGAGACACTGTTTCTGGGTCTTAGAGGATGAATTTGCATTTGCTTAATACATAGGTGTAGGCATATCTATCTTAGAAAGCAGAAGCAGTCTGCACAAAGACATTGAAGTGAAGAATATCATGGCTTATTTGGGGGAATATAAAAATCCATAATTACTGGACCACAAAATTTTAGGACAGAAATAACAAGGATTGGGTTTAAGGAGAAGCAAGACAGTAAGTCTAGATGATATTAAAGAGAGGAACAGAAGCAAATAATTTATATATATATATGTATATATATATATACACATACACACAGGTTTACATTTTTAATAATGTTTTCATAATTTGTCATACATATATATGAAAATGTGTTTATATATTGTATATTGCCTAGAAAGTATCATAAATGTAATTAAGCTGGAAGCAAAGAAATGATTTCTGGACTTAATTTTTCTACTATTCTCTACATTATTATCTTTAGAAAAATAAATGAGTTAATAGACAAGGAGATAAATTTTGGAAAGTATAACATTCAGTGAATATAGAATAACATTATGGGAACTGTGTGCTTTTTAAGAGGAAACTGATTGAGACATACAGTTGTAAATAGTTTAAAAATCTATTGTAAACCCCTCCTCTCCTTTATAAGAAGACTGTAAGAATTGTACATGGAAAATGTGCACAGTTCTGGGGTTCAGAAGGGACCTCTGTCCTCCAGACAGTTTCGAGGAGATGCATACTCGTCTGGAGGGAATGGGAAGTCCCGGATGTTAGATCTTGCTGACTAAGGCAGAGCACAGTGGCTAAGAATAAAGGATTTGGAATTAAAAAGCTTTACGGAGAAGTTTTGGATGGGTTTTGGACTTTTTACTTGGGTTGAACATCCACCCATTAGCTCTGGTGAATTAATTTACAGGAGTTGAAATGTAGTAAACAAGTTAATCATTTGGAAAACATCTGAACTGTTCTGAAACCAAGAGGTTTCTGGGGAGGGGATTGCTCTGCAGTGGATTGGCAGGCATATTCCTTTTCTGACCTTCAGGCATTTCCACAATCACTTCCTTGGCAAATGTGCCCAACATAACTTCCTCTTCTTTGCTAGCCTCTGACTCTGGTTTCTTTGGAGCTCCCTCCACTGGCAGTTGGCAATTTCAGTGAGAACAGCGGAGGGAAAGGAGGACACATCTGTGTCCTTTTAATCATACAGCTTTTGTTGTACAAAATTTTAGTCAGCAATGTCAAAGCTTAATGATAAATCATGCCATCTAGGAGCTCTGGAATAGATCTTCAGTTGAAGTAAGCCTTGCACCCTGAGGTAATTAGATGAGGAAATTGGGATCATAAGAGGCTGGAGTGAAAGTGATCACATCAACCTGTACTTACTATGTCATATATGATAGCAGTTTAATCTGTAGAGGGGCTGATTTACCTAACAACCAAGCACATTTGACTTACCATATTCCTTATCATAAAAGAAGAGAGAGAGTTCAAGATTATCACTGGGTCCAAAGTTACACAACCAGCCAACAGGGGAACCCAGCTGAGAACTACAACCTGTACTAATTTCAGCAGTGATCATACTGATGTTAATAATAACATACGGAGAAGATATAAGGAAAAATAATATAAGGAAAAGATTTACTGAATGCTTTCTTTTAGATACTCTGTTAGCCTTCTACATTAATTCTATCTTTTACGAAAATCACTTTAAGGCATGTACTGTTGTTATCATCATTTTACAAATGAGAAACTGAGGCCCTGAATGTAGAACTTACATAACCAAGCTTTTAGAAGCAGTTAAGAACTGAGGACATATTCAAACCCATACAATCTGATCCCAAAGCTCACACTCATAACCATGAGACCATACTCTTTTCTCTATGTAGATAGAATATAAACCTTTATGTTACACTTAAAATAAACATGGTAATCATTGAAATCTCTCCCCATTTTATTTTTATATTTAATGATTCTGTAAAGGGTCATGTCAAGAGATGGAGGGGTTTGCCCTCGTTCAAAATAACTCTTAACTGACAAACCAAAACCAGAAGCCAAGTGCCCTGAAACCCAATCTAGAATTATTTCTCTGTCCCATATCAGTGGTACAGAAGAAAGGCAGAGAATATCCAGTGCATGGAATTTATTTGATTTAATTTCTTTCAAGCATGTGGAACTGTGGTTTCTCTTATTTGAATATAACTCAAAGAGACAAAGAATACAAATCACTTCACTGCTTTGTGTTTGAAACTAATCATTTTCTCATCCTCTATTCTGTATTTCATATACACTTTGAGAATAATTACAGCCTGAATTTAGACAATTTCTCTCTTTTCTCTTTTTGTGCTAACATCAAAAATGCCAATCCACTGCCCCTTCATTTTTTTTTCTTTAAATGAGTGACAATTTGTCATGTCTGTTTGGGCCTGTAAGGCTAGGGTGAAGATTATTTAATCAGCATGTTAGTGTGAAAGGTGGCTTAGACAGCCTTCAATTTGTACCAGTTAGGCTAGTCACAGTCTGTTCATGCTGGACGGAGGGTCTGTGTGAGCTGAAAATTATGCAGTATTGGTTGGAATCTTATGTGTCTGACAGATAAGGGAAATATATTTTTATTGAGTAGATATTGTATGCCAGGAACTGGAAATACAAAAAGAACTCACTATTTAAATTTTGCTTGTACTGTCATGCTGGTGCTAACCATGGGGGTAGGACTGGATGGTATGGTCAGAGTGGTAGTGAGGGTATAGTAGAAGGAATTGCAGCTTTGAGATTCTGTTCTACTTCCAACCCCTCTACTTACTAGCTTTATGATCATTTGCAAATCATTCAACCTCTCTCATTTCTGCCTCTTTCTTTAGTGAATAGAAGAGGGTCATGTACAGTCTCGTAGGCCATAGTAAGAACTTTGGCCTTTATTCTAAGTGAGTCAGGAATTTTCTGAAGGGATTTGAGCAGATGAGGCACTCTTTGACTTTAAGGGGTCCACACCTGATTTAAGCTCAATATAAAAGCATTAGCTGGCTCTGTAATATGTTCCTTTATTGTATTTGTATTCCCTATTAACCCACTCACTTCCAACCTGAAAAGATAGAAAGAAAGAAGGATGAAAGGAGGGAGGGAGGAAGGAAGGAAGCAAAGAAGGCAAGAAGGAGAAAAGGAGAAACTGTATTAAATTGATGGAGCGTCTTCCATGTATAACTCACCGGCTATCTCAGTGCCTACTTGAGAGATCTATGTCTCTTCTTCCAGCTGCCTGCTAATCTCTTTCTATTTATTTTGAAGGCTATTATTTTTATCATCATCATCATTGACATTATCAAGTTAATTTATCTAAAGGCTTGAGATGATTTGGGAGGTGGTAGAGTAGGCCAAAAAATGGAGTTAAAATTCTGTAACTGGGAGATGGTCTGGAATGATAAGCAGTCTCAGAGATCTGGGAGTGACAGAGAAAATAAAATGGAGATACTGGATTTCATGTGTTTTTGGTGAATCACATCTTCTGCCCTACTGGAGGATTAGACAGACAGCTATAGATGTGGGTATAATATGTGCAAGTTATTTATTAGTGAGGAAAGTTGAGTATTCATTTTCTCTTAAATGTTAGTTGCTTGATGTTTTATTATGTACAATACTTCTACATGTATGTAAGATTTGATTTTGTATCCTCATTTTATAGATGAAGACAGAGGGCCATGTACATTAAATAACTTACAAAAGTGATTGAATCCGGGTTTTATCTGATTCTAAACATAATAGTATTCTGCTTCATTTCACTTTCAGAGCTATATGGCAGGTGTGCCACCCTTTCCTCCTTATTTCCACCATTGATTTTTCTAAGTCTCAGCGTTATTTCCAGATATGTGAGCTAGGACTCCAAAATCTTTCCCACCAGTGTTCCAGATGGCCAAATCCAGGAAGATGGACTCAGCCCATGAAATGAGATGGAATTCATTTCCCTTCTGTTCTTAAACTACCCAACGCTGTTTGCCATTCTTACCTCTCAAATGGTAAGCAATTTCCCTCGTACAATTAATTATAGAATATAATGTGGAGGAGGGTTAACATCACCTAGGTGTTGCCTGAACATCCCTCAAAAAAAAGCCTTCTTTCTCAAGTGACTGACATCACCATCTACAGTATGCTAAAACTGGTAAAAGAAGAGTTCTCCCGCATTCCTTACATTGCTCCATGTGCCATATGCATTCCATCATAATATCCCATCAGTTACACTTCCAAAGTATCTCCTGAGTTTGACCCCCGTCTGTCTTCACTGCTATCAACCTATTTTAAGAGGGGTATCTAGCCTACATCAGTATCAGTCATATCTTGTTTAAATTACTGCAATGACTTCCACACTTACAAGTTTGCATTTCTCTACAAAAGTTTATAACATAGCCAGAAAACAAAAGTTAAATACATATATCAAGTCACTGTTTTTCTTAGAATAAAACTTAAACTTGCTAACTGGACGTATGGCAGCATCAATTACCTTGCACATGGTTTCCCCGTGAATGCAACCTCTACCATCCTTCTTTTCTTTCTTGCTCTAGAGATCAAGATGTCCTAGGAATTTTCTAGAGAGCTGCTGTAGATGCCTTAGATGCTCTAGAAAGCAGAGAAGCTTTCTGGACACTGCACCCCTTTGTGTCACTGCAGTGAGCCCAAGTTCATTTCTGCCTCAGGGCTTTTGTTCGGTGTTCCATCTGCCACCAGGTTCTCTCTCCTGGCGTATTCTTTTTTTATGTTCAGGTGTCTGGTCAGATATCTCCTTTCAACAGAGCATTCCCTGATTTCTGCTGGAATAAGCCCTTATCTTCCTTTTGTCCCTTTCCATATTACCAGTTGAAGTCACTTATTTATAGTCTGTTTCCATCTCTGGAATATAAGCTCTATTAGAGAAGTTTCTCTCATCTCTCATTCTCCACCATGCCCCATGCTTGCATCAGGGCAGCAGCTCAGGCTAGTCATGGTTTCCAATGAGAATGAGTAACAAGTATCAGAGTTGTTAGACCCACTGATCACAATATCTATGTTTATGTCTACAGCAGCAACTTCCTGTCCTTTATGACCATTACTCTTGGGAAAAGAGAGCAACATCAGAACCTAAAGCAAATGTGTAAAGCATGGTATATAGATAGATGACAGTCTTCCATTTTCTTGGAATTTTTCTCTTTGGCCTACAGTGAAAAGAAGCATCTCTATATTAAGACTGTGTTTTGCACATATTAAATTCTGCTGTAGGCACAAACTTTACTGATGTCATAATCATGGCCTGCCTGATTCCTCCTGGGTTCAGTAAGTTCTGCCTTGTCAATATCTTCCCATTCTGCCTCTCACTTTTGATAATTGCACATGGTCCCTGGAGACAAGTCCAAGCAGCCTCAATGGTCCTTGTGCCTGACTGCTGCATTTTGGTGTGTGGAACATTCGACTCACAGTTTTCATATAGATTTTATAACTTGATTTTTTAAAAAATCCTGAGAGATAAGGCTATATTGGACTATAGAAATTAGTGTGGTTGTAAGAGCAGGCTATACCAGTTATCCCTGAAATGTGTCAGTTCTCCAGATGCAACAAGCTCTTATTTTCCTCTGGCCCCTTTTTAGGGTTTTAACATCTACCTGAAGGGTGCATCTCCCTTCCCTCTCTTTACTGACTAGCTCTCCTTTAGCTTTCAGGTGTTAGCTTCACTGTCATTTCCTTCAGAGAACTTCCCTGTGCACTGCCATAGCCAAGTCCATGCTGCCCACACTGGGGATACTTTTCATTCCCGTGAATGTCTGTAGCAAGTAGAATTCTCACTGGGGATACTTTTCATTCCCATGAATGTCTATAACAGGTAGAACTCTCACTGGCATATGTTTTACATGTTCTTCACTTAGTTGAGCTCTGTGAGGCTGGGGACAGAACTTGTCTTTTTGAGCCATGTTTTGTATCTAGTAATGATTCAACAAATATTAAATGAATGAGTGCATGAATGAGTCATTTCTAGCTTGTCCTGCTTCTAATTATCCCATTGTGTAGCACTCATCAAAAGGTAATTCCACAAAGACAAGGAACAATTCTTTTATTATATATCTGTATCCTTCATGGACTGAGTATATTTCAAATCACAGAACAGATGCTTAATCAGAATCATAGATAATTGCATTGGAATCAAATAAAACAATTTCACTTTGTAAATTTTTTTTCAAGCTGTATACCTACCTTTTGTACACTTAAGTGTGTATATTTTATGCTTCAGTAAACAATGTTTAAAAATATTTTACAGTATCAAAAGAAAAATATTAGATAAAGGAATTGGTGCATTAGAAGTAGTAATTATCTTTTGTAAGATTTTTGGAAACTGATATTGAGATTGAGAGATATATAAGAATAAACAGATAGGAGGCTTGGGTTAGAGCATCTTCATTGAGAGAACAGCCCTTGCAAAGGCCCTAAGAGCAGGATCAAGCAGCCACATTGTGTTTATGGGGTAGGTTGGGGAGGTAGGCAAAAGTAGGTGAGACCCCTGGGGCAAATAATACATTACATATTAATAAAAATATATATTTGTAAAAGTAGGTCAGGCATGTACAGTGAGGCTACAGAAGTGCAAAGGCCAGAAGTAAGAGGTCCTGGAAGTCACTGATGAGAGTCTGGGTTGTTACTTTAAGGTTAACAGGGAACTCCTGGAAGGGCTGTAAGCAGGTAAAACAAATGTTCTAACTTTAGAGTAGAGAACATAGCAGTAGATGGGACTGTTCTAATGATAGAAATGAAAGAAAAAAAGGATGATAGGAAGGCAGCAAGGAAGAAGAGAGAAAGAGATGAATTTTTATATATAAGAGGTGAATCAGTAAATTTATAGGATATATGGGGATACGAAGATTCCTGTTTTCTTATCAAGCAGGAAAATAAGTATTTTATCATTTTTAGTGCTACTAATTTTAGCAAGAGATTTCTTCTGGTCTCTAGTTCACTGCCTAGAAGGGTTCTGTACGTTCTTTGATTTTAAGCTCTCTAAATGAATAGTCAAGAGTATCTTATTGACTGTTAAATTGATTAGTAGATAGATACCTGTTACTCTCAATATGACCATTGTTTTATGGGACCACTTGGGATGAAAAGCTGACTGAATTACATAGTAGAGCAATAGTGGTTGGTATTAAGAGTGGTTGATACAATATCAGTATGATTGAAGGGGTAGGTAATCAGTAAGCCTCTCTGCTTCTACCTGAGATTTCCTTTTCTTTTTAATTGAAGGAATTTGTTTTTTCTTTAGACACTATGGTGGGTTAGGGGTCATAAAAATGCAGACTTCTTTGATGGCAGACCTGATACTGTATTCTTTTGTATCTAATACATGTAAAAATAAATCAAGTAACAGATATACACATAGAGACACACACATTCACACACCTTAGCATATAAAGCTCTGCATGATCTATCCTCTGTTCACTTCTTCACACATAGTTTTTACCATTCCCTCAAATGCCCCCGTGCCATAGTGATGACCAAGTATTTTATAGTCTCTGGGTCGACATGTTCATTAATTCTTTAGTGTCTTAGTACTTGTTGTTCTCATGGTTTTGTACTCCTTCTCCCCTTTTGAAAGAATCTGACACACAGTCAGTGTTCCACAAATGCCTGTTATTTAAAGAACCATGACAAACTTAAAGACAATAGTTTCACAACTGGATGGCATTTTAGAAAGATTGTTTTAGCTGAAATGTGAGAGAAGACTGTTTGTAGACCATGAGCAATCCAGGGAGGAATGATAGTTATAAAAGAGTTAACAGCAATGGGACTAGAAATAGAAATACATATTCTGTTAGCTCTGAAATAGATAGAAGCAGGAAAGTTAGCGCCATTCAGATGAGTGAGGTTAGCATGACTCCTAGGTTTTTAGTATGGATTACTGGGTAACTTGAAGTATTGGTAACTTCCATCAGAACAAGCTGTGAGTTGGGAGATAATAAGCCTAATTTTGTATCTGTTTGGTTTCCAGTATCTGTGGAGCAGCCAGCTAAATGCCTAATCAACAGTTAAACATAAACATAAGGTAATAACCCTAATACAAACATTAATTAAAAAAATAAGTATCAGAGAAGTGACTAATTCTGCAAAAGGAGGAATCATTGATGTGCCTAATACTAATAATGAAGAAGGCAGTATTTATTTTGATTAAG
Source organism: Mellivora capensis (assembly GCA_004024625.1). Taxonomy (NCBI): domain Eukaryota; kingdom Metazoa; phylum Chordata; class Mammalia; order Carnivora; family Mustelidae; genus Mellivora; species Mellivora capensis. The sequence continues at coordinate 179,539 of PISX010001044.1, forward strand.
TAAATTACTCAAAGTCATTCAGTTAGTTAGTGCAAATCCTTCATTTGAACATACATCCATCTGATAACCTTACTGTTTTGATTACAAATTATTGTCTCCTATACATGGCAGAGTGAAAAGAGATGAAGTAGGAAATTTGGAATGAGAAAGATTAGTAGGTGTAAGTGAACCATCCCGTGAACAGGTACTGAACATCTGTGTGCCAGAAAGTGTGCTCAAGTGTTTAGGGTATGACAGCCAACAAGGCACAGGCTATTTGTCAGCCTACCCTCAAGGAGCATTAGGTCCACAAGATGGGGAAATATGTAGGTTAATTACCATTTTATGTAATCCTTAGAGGAACCTTTCAGTGTTTGATAATAGCAGTCAAAGAATGAACACAGTCCCTATTACCTCTGGTTTCATTGTTGTGGTTACACGGTGTCATCCTTAACCCCTGAGCTGCTCTCATCAATTCTTTCATTCCTGGGGAAAATTTATGAAATTTAAAAGAAGCATATTTTATTCTCATGTGCTGGAGAGGTTGGGAAAATATAGTGGAGCTGGCTAGGAAGTTTTGTCTGGAGTTGGGTTCCTTCCAGATCTTTTCCCTTCCGTGAACACACCAACCTATCCTGCCATTCTGTATTTTGAAGTATTTTGACACTGAAACAATTGAGCTGTTTCATATAAAGCTATTTTTTTAAAAAAGTTTAAATTCAATTTAGTTAACATACAGTGTACTAATAGTTTCAGGGGGAGAATTTAGTGATTCATCAGTTGCATAGAACACCCAGTGCTCATGACATCAAGTCCCCTCCTTCATGCCCATCACCCAGTTACTCCACCCCCTTACCCACCTCCCCTCCAGGAACCCTCAGTTTGTTACCTATGGTTAAGACTTTCATATGGTTTGCCTCCCTCTTTGTTTTTATCTTATTTTATTTTTCTTTTCCTTCCCTTATGCTCATCTGTTTTGTTTCTTAAATCCCACATATGAACAAAATCATATGGTATCTGCCTTTCTCTGACTGACTTATTTTGCTTAGCATAATAGCCTCTAGTTCCATCCACATTGTTGCAAATGCAGAATTTCATTCTTTTTGATAGCCTAGTAATATTCTATTATATATGTACCATATATAAAGTTCTTTAACCATTTTAATCCCAGTTCAGAAATGTGTCTTCATCAAACCTGAAGCTGAAAGAAAATGGAAAAAGAAGCATTCCAGAGCAAAGATTAAGAAAATTAAATGTCTCAGCTCATTATTGAGTTTTTATAATAGCCTCAACATGGTAGTAGGTCATGGTAATGAAGAACAAAAGAGACATATTCATGGAGTTTCAGAACTATCCTAAGTGCATTGTCATCTGTTATGCACTGAGTAATCATGAGAATCCCACAAGATAGGCATTACTATCTCTATTTTAAGGATCAGCAAGTGAAAGTATTTGGAGGAGAGATAAATTACTTATCCTAGGTCGTACACCTAGTGGGAGTTGTATCTATATCTTCTCAAACTCAGAATTTATGATGTAAGGAAAGTAGATTGTAGTATATAATTTGTCATTTTTTAACTAAAATATATGTGACGGGGTGCCTGGGTGGCTCAGTGGGTTAAAGCCTCTGCCTTCAGCTCAGGTCATGATCCCAGGGTCCAGGGATCGAGCCTCGCATTAAGGTCTCTGCTCAGTGGAGAGCCTGCTTCCCCACCTCTCTCTGCCTGCCTTTCTGCCTACTTGTGATCTCTGTCACTCAAATAAATAAATAAAATCTTTTTTAAAAAAGGTTTAAAATATATTTGAGGAATTGAACATTCATGATGTAACATTGGATGCAATATGTTTCATGGCAAGTTGGTAAATTATCTAACACTTGAAATTAAGAGGCCATTAACAGGAGCCAGGCATTAATGAGTATTACAGTTAGCAGAGAAATTCTTGCTGAGGTCTTGAAAATGAAGATATTCCTAGGATGAAAATTATTTTGACACATATAGTATAGGGTATCTGGAGTGGTTGGGACTTCAAAGGAGAATGAAGAGCTCTGAGCATGAGGGTGGCATACTACTGGTGGAGATATTTAATCCTTTAGCAAGGAATGGAAACAAGCACCCAGGATCATGGTGGAATGAAGTTCCACATCTCTCTGTCCTCCAGATAATCTAGTTCCATATAGAATAAAATTCTGGTGATCTTGCTGATACAAACACTTTCTACTTGAGTTCTGTTCTGGGTTAATGTGTCTCTTAAGCATTATCTGACCTAGGATTTTAGGGGTTCTGGTCATTATGTTTGGGTAGTGTCATTAAGCAAGAAACTACCACCAATAGGAAAGAGTTCATTCTTTAAAGTGGAGAGAATCAGCCTTGCTTGCTGATGCATTGCTGTCATCATTCTTCAGTAGTCATCCATATGTTCAGAAGGGTTTTAGAATGAGCTTACCATTCCCATGTTAATTGTTGGTTGTGGCGAAGCTCAGTTTTAATTATTGGGATCACATTATGTTTATAGGTCCTGATGAGTTGTTTATTCTGGATTGATACATTACAATTTTGCAAGAAGTTGCACATTTGAATTGTGAATCTATTTTAAGATAACTTCTAAAAAATATGCATTCTAGGCAGCATAATGCTCTTATGGGATGATAGTAACTTGAAAGGAAATGTAATAGGCAAATATAGATATACATCAATTAGCTATAAATGCTGATTGATTATTTACCTGTTGGTCATCTGTCTTCTCATTCTTATATGCTATCTACATGGCCAAACTAATTTTTAGAAACTTGTTTTCATTCAACATTTTATTGAATATTTGTCCATAAATTATTAATGCTAAAAACTCACCTCACAGATAATGTGATATTGAAGAAAAAACACTTGTAAAGATGCTCTAACAAATATACTGTTGTGGTCCTAGGAGGCTTCAATTCAGTACATTTCTTCAGATTTGTTTGACCATACTTTCATAATTGACCTTTACTTGACTAGTCCTTCTGCCCAATTAAGATAAAGCAGAGAGGTGTAACACTCAAATAAGAACTGGATTCTGGCTTCCTATATGCACATGAAGATGTGCTAAAAGAAGTTTTATTCATTAACCTTGGTCAGTCTTTCTAGGAGGATACATAGGACTCTGAACTTTCCAGATTATGCAAAAGCAGAAGTTCACTTGGATCCAATACACAGCCTTCTTTCTCCTCCGTGAAAGACTATAAAGTGATGTTGTTGGTATTTCATCACAGAGAGAATGAGAACACTAAAGAAAAGGAAGGTTACAACATCATTTTTCATCACCTTGGTTCGATGTCTTGTCTTAAGATCTCCTCTCCAATTGGTGCTTATTTAGCAAGTATCTGGAATGCAGCATGCATCTTGCCAGAGCAAGAATGCAAAATTAAAACATGACTCTGCTCTCTGTGGCTTCCACCTTTGCTGGTAAGTGGTTTGTGCTTGCACTTGAGCTGAGATTTAGAATAAGAGTAGTTTTGTCCTAGATAAAGAAGAGGCATGGGAATTGCAATACTGTCAATATTGAGTAGGAGCAAATCTCATGGGAGAAAGGTTGGTAGAAAGGAGAACTTGAGGTCCTACTTTACTGCATCTCAAATACCATTCCGAGGAGTTTAGACTCTACTCTTTAGGTGATAGGGAGGCATGGAAAATTTTTTTTTAATTTTTAAAAAATTTTTAAAAAAATTTTAAAGTTTCTTATTTTTTATAGACATATAATGTTTTTTTTTAAAAGATTTTATTTATTTATTGGACAGGGAGACAGATCACAAGTAGGGAAAGAAGCAGGCAGAGAGAGAGGGAAGCAGGCTCCCTGCTGGGCAGAGAACCTGATGTGGGACTCGATCCCAGGAACCTGGGATCACGACCTGGGCCGAAGGCAGAGGCTTTAACCCACTGAGCCACCCAGGTGCCCCATATAATGTATTTTTATACCCAGGGGTACATGTCTGTGAATCGCCAGGATTACACACTTCACAGCACTAACCATAGCACATACCCTCCCCAATGTCCATTACCCCACACCCCTCTCCCAATCCCCCTCCTCACAGCAAATCTCAGTTTGTTTGGTGAGATTAAGAGTCACTTATGGTTTGTCTCCCTCCCAATCCCATCTTGTTTCTTTACTTCTTTTCCTACCACCCAAGCCCCCCATGTTGCATCTCCACTTCCTCATATCAGGGATATCATATGATAATAGTTGTCTTTCTCTGATTGACTTATTTCACTAAGCATGATACCCTCTAGTTCCATCCACGTTGTTGCAAATGGCAAGATTTCATTTCTTTTGCTGGCTGCATAGTATTCCATTGTGTATATATACAACCTCTTCTTTATCCATTCATCTGTTGATGGACATCTAGGTTCTTTCCATAGTTTGGCTATTGTAGACATTACTGCTATAAACATTCGGGTACACGTGCCCCTTCGGATCACTACGTTTGTATCTTTAGGGTAAATACCCAGTAGTGCAATTGCTGGGTCATAGGGTAGTTCTATTTTCAACTTTTTGAGGAACCTCCATGCTGTTTTCCAGAGCGGTTGCACCAGCTTGCATTCCCACCAACAGTGAAGGAGGGTTCCCCTTTCTCTGCATCCTCGTCAGCATCTGTCATTTCCTGACTTGTTAATTTTAGCCATTCTGACTGGTGTGAGGTGATATCTCATG
>PISX010001044.1:184300-218633 GCA_004024625.1 Mellivora capensis
TTTCTCACATTGAGGTCCTTCATTCATTTTGAGTCTATTTTTGTGTGTGGTGTAAGGAAATGGTCCAATTTCATTTTTCTGCAAGTGGCTGTCCAATTTTCCCAACACCATTTATGGAAGAGGCTGTCTTTTTCCCATTGGACATTCTTTCCTACTTTATCGAAGATTAGTTGACCATAGAGTTGAGGGTCTATTTCTGGGCTCTCTATTCTGTTCCATTGATCTATGTGTCTGTTTTTGTGCCAGTACCATACTGTCTTGATGATGACAGCTTTGTAATAGAGCTTGAAGTCCGGAATCGTGATGCCACCATTTGGCTTTCCTTTTCAATATTCCTTTGGCTATTCGAGGTTTTTTCTGGTTCCATATAAATTTTAGGATTATTTGATCCATTTCTTTGAAAAAAAATGGGTGGGATTTTGATAGGGATTGCATTAAATATGTAGATTGCTTTAGGTAACATAGACATTTTCACAATATTTGTTCTTCCAATCCAAGAGCATGTTTTTCCAATCCATTTCTTTGTATCTTCCTCCATTTCTTTCATGAGTACTTTATACTTTTCTGAGTATAAGTTCTTAGTCTCTTTGGTTAGGTTTATTCCTAGGTATCTTATAGTTTTGAATGCAATTGTATATGGGATTGACTCCTTAATTTCTCTTTCTTCTGTCTTGTTGTTGGTGTAGAGAAATGCAACTGATTACTGTGCATTGACTTTATATCCTGACACTTTACCAAATTCCTGTACAAGTTCTAGCAGTTTTGGCGTGGAGTCTTTTGGCTTTTCCACATAGAGTATCATATCATCTGCAAAGAGTGAGAGTTTGACTTCTTTGCCGATTTGGATGCCTTTAATTTCTTTTTGTTGTCTGATTGCTGAGGCTAGGACTTCTAGTACTATGTTGAATAGCAGTGGTGATAATGGACATCCCTGCCGTGTTCCTGATCTTAGCAGAAAAGCTTTCAGTTTATCTCCATTGAGAATGATATTTGCGGTGGGTTTTTCATAGATGGCTTTGGTAATATTGAGGTATGTGCCCTCTATCCCTACACTTTGAAGAGTTATGATCAGGAAGGGATGCTGTACTTTGTCAAATGCTTTTTCAGCATCTATTGAGAGTATCATGTGGTTCTTGTTCTTTCTTTTATTAATGTGTTGTATCACATTGATTGATTTGCAGATGTTGAACCAACCTTGCAGCCCTGGAATAAATCTCACTTGGTCGTGGTGAATAATTCTTTTAATGTACTGTTGAATCCTATTGGCTAGTATTTTGGTGACAATTTTCTCATCTGTGTTCATCAAGGATATTGGTCTGTAATTCTCTTTTTTGATGGGATACTTGTCTGGTTTTGGGATCAAGGTGATGAAGGCCTCATAAAATGAGTTTGGAAGTTTTCCTTCCATTTCTATTTTTTGGAACAGTTTCAGGAGAATAGGAATTAATTATTCTTTAAATGTTTGGTAGAATTCCCCTGGGAAGCCATCTGGCCCTGGGCTTTTGTTTGTCTGGGGTTTTTTGATGACTGTTTCAATCTCCTTACTGGTTATGGGCCTGTTCAGGTTTTCAATTTCTTCCTGGTTCAGTTGTGGTAGTTTATATGTCTCTAGGAATGCATCCATTTCTTCCAGATTGTCAAATTTGTTGGCGTAGAGTTGATCGTAGTATGTTCTTATAATTGTTTGTATTTCTTTGATGTTGGTTGTGATTTCTCCTCTTTCATTCATGATTTTATTTGTGTCCTTTCTCTTTTCTTTTTGATAAGTCTGTCCAGGGGTTTATCTATCCTATTAATTCTTTCAAAGAACCAGCTCCTAGTTTCACTGATTTGTTCTATTGTTTTTTTGGTTTCCATTCCGTTGATTTCTGCTCTGATCTTTATGATTTCTCTTCTCCTGCTGGGTTTAGGCTCTCTTTCTTGTTCTTTCTCCAGCTCCTTTAGGTGTTCGGTTAGGTTGAGTATTTGAGACCTTTCTTGTTTCATGAGAAAGGCTTGTACTGCTATATATTTTCCTCTCAGGACTGCCTTTGCTGTGTCCCACAGATTTTGAACCGTTGTGTTTTCATTATCATTTGTTTCCATGAATTTTTTCAATTCTTCTTTAATTTCCTGGTTGACCCATTCATTCTTTAGAAGGATGCTGTTTAGACTCCATGTATTTGGGTTCTTTCCAAATTTCCTCTTGTGATTGAGTTCTAGCTTCAGAGCATTGTGGTCTGAAAATATGCAGAGAATGATCCCAATCTTTTGACACTGGTTGAGACCTGATTTATGACCCAGGATGTGATCTATTCTGGAGAATGTTCCATGTGCACTAGAGAAGAATGTGTATTCTGTTGCTTTGGAATGAAATGTTCTGAATATATCTGTGATGTCCATCTGGTCCATTGTGTCATTTAAGGCCTTTATTTCCTTGTTGATCTTTTGCTTGGATGATCTGTACATTTCACTGAGGGGAGTGTTAAAGTCCCCTACTATTATTATATTATTGTTGATGTGTTTCTTTGATTTTGTTATTTGATTTTGGTTTATAGAGTTGGCTGCTTCCACGTTAGGGGCATAGATATTTAAAATTGTTAGATCTTCTTGTTGGACAGACCCTTTGAGTATGATATAGTGTCCTTCCTCATCTCTTATTATAGTCTTTGGCTTAAAATCTAATTGATCTGATATAAGAATTGCCACCCCAGCGTTCTTCTGATGTACATTTGCATGGTAAATTGTTTTCTACCCCCTCACATTAAATCTAGAGGTGTCTTCAGGTCTATAATGAGTTTCTTGTAGGCAACACATTGATGGGTTTTGTTTTTTAATCCATTCTGATACCCTGTGTCTTTTGATTGGGGCATTTAGCCCGTTAATATTCAGGGTAACTATTGAGAGATATGAATTTAGTGCCATTGTATTGCCTGTAAGGTGACTGTTACTATATATTGTCTCTGTTCCTTTCTGATCTACTACTTTTAGGCTCTCTCTTTGTTTAGAGGACCCCTTTGAATATTTCCTGTAGAGCTGGTTTGGTGTTTGCAAATTCTTTCAGTTTTTGTTTGTCCTGGAAGCTTTTTATCTCTCCTTCTATTTTCAATGATAACCTAGCTGGATATAGTATTCTTGGCTGCATGTTTTTCTCGTTCAGTGCTCTGAATATATCATGCCAGTTCTTTCTGGCCTGCCAGGTCACTGTGGATAAGTCTGCTGCCAATCTAATATTTTTGCCATTGTATGTTACAGACTTCTTTTCCCGGGCTGCTTTCAGGATTTTCTCTTTGTCGCTAAGACATGGAAATTTTACTATTAGGTGACGGGGTGTGGACCTATTCATGTTGATTTTGGGGGGTTCTCTGCACCTCCCGGAATTTGATGCTTCTTCCCTTTGCCATATTAGGGAAATTTTCTACAATATTTCTCTCCAATATACCTTCTGCTCCCCTCTCTCTTTCTTCTTCTTCTGGAATCCCAATTATTCTAATTTTGTTTTGTCTTATGGTGTAACTTATCTCTCGAATTCTCCCCTCATGGTCCAGTAGCTGTTTGTCCCTCTTTTGCGCAGCTTCTTTATTCTCTGTCATTTGGTCTTCTATATCACTAATTCTTTCTTCTGCTTCATTTATCCTAGCAGTAAGAGCCTCCATTTTTTATTGCACCTCATTAATAGCTCTTTTTATTTCAACTTGGTTAGATTTTAGTTCTTTTATTTCTCCAGAAAGGGCTTTTATATCTCCAGAGAGGGTTTCTCTAATATCTTCCATGCCTTTTTTGAGCCCAGCTAGAACCTTGAGAATCGTCATTCTGAACTCTAGATCTGACATAGTACCAATGTCTGTATTGATTAGGTCCCTAGCCATCGGTACTGTCTCTTGTTCTTTTTTTTTGTGGTGAGTTTTTCCACCTTGTCATTTTGTCCAGATAAGAGTATATGAAGGAGCAAATAAAATACTAAAAGGGTGGCAAAGACACCAGGAAAATGCGCTTTAACCAAATCAGATGAGACCCCAAATCGTGGGGGGGGGGGGAGAAATGGGGATAAAAAGTTCAGAAAAATTAAAAAAAGTAAACAAAGAAAAAATATAAAAAAGAAAAAAAATATATATATATATATATTAGACTGGTGGCTAGAACAGGATCACCCACTTAATTTTGGGGTATTTGGGTCTCTTAGAAGAAACTACCTCCCAAAATTTTAAAGAATTAAAAACGTTTATAAGGGTAAACACAATGAAGGGATGGAATATGCCTATAAAGATGAAAAAAATTTTTTTTTTAATTTCTAAAAAAAAGGAGTTGATAAAGTAAGTTGGTTGGGAGAATAAAGAAAAAGAAAGTGGAGAGAATTTGCTCAGGCTGGAGACTAGAATAAGCCTAGAGCTAGATTTAGGGTATATTTTGATCTACTAGAGGAAGTTGTACCCCAAATTTTTTAGAAGAAAAAAAACGTTATGTGTAAACAAAAAATAAAGTTAAATACAATGAAGGATAATATATGACTATAATAATGATGGTTCAAAAAAGATTATTATTTTTTTGGAAAGGTATTGTTAAGATAAACTAGTTAAAAAAAGTTAGAAAAGAAAAGGGTAAAAGTTAAAAAAAACTTTAGCAAAAGAAAAAAAATAAAATTAAAGAAAAAATTAAATTAACTCAAGACTAAATCATGGGGAGAAAGCCATGATTTCTATGCTTTGCTTTCTCCTCTTCTGGAATGCTGCTGCTCTCCTTGGTAAGTGAACTTGTTCTTGGCTGGATTTCTTGTTGATCTTCTGGGGGAGGGGCCTATTGTAGTGATTCTCAAGTGTCTTTGCCCAAGGTGGAATTGCAGCGCGCTTACCAGGGGCTGGGCTATATAATCCGCTGGGTTTCGCTTTCAGGAGCTTTTGTTCCCTGAATGCTTTCCGTAGAGTTCCAGAGGATGGGAATGAAAATGGCGACCTCTCAATCTCTGGCCCAGAGGAGCCGAGAGCTCGGGGTCCCACTCCTCAGTGCGCCCTCAGAGAAAAGCCCCAATCACTCCCATCTGCCTGGCCTCCGGCTGCACTCCAAGCTCACCCAGCCTGGGACCAGTTCAAGATAGCCCCGAGCTGAGAGCTCACTCCTCAGCTCTGTCTCTGTAGCCGGCTTCCCCGCTCTAATACCTGTGAGCTCTGCGACACTCAGGCACCCCCGATCCTTCTGTGACCCTGAGGGACCTGGGGCCACCCTGATCCCACGTGGGCTTCACCCTGGTTTAGCCTCTGGAGTGATGTCCCTCAGTGAAGCAGACTTTTAAAAGTCCCAATTTAGTGCTCCGTTGCTCTCCTGCTTGCTGGGAGCCAGCCCCTCCCCTTGCGGTCTATCTTCCCGTCGCTTTGGATTCACTTCGCCGCCGGTCCTACCTTTCAGAAAGTGGTCAATTTTCTGTTTCTAGAATTGCTGTTCTTCTTCTCTTTGATCTCCAGTTGGATTTGTAGGTGTTTGTAATGGTTTGATAAGCTATCTAGCTGATCTCTTGCTACCTGATGTAGTCTCAGCCTGCTACTTCTCTGCCATCTTGACTCCTCTCTCCCGGCATGCAAAATTTTTTTAAAGAAAAGGGGATTTTTCATTTTATATATATATATATACACATATATGTATGTGTATTTATATATATATATAACTAATATATATATTTAAAAACTCAGTATTTATCGGTCATCTATTATGTGCCATGTGTGAATTGACTTATTTCTGTATAAGATGAATTACATAAGAGTCAAGTCTTTAATGAGTTAATAATCTTAGGTGGGGGATGTGATGTCTATCTATATACATACATATACAAAAGATTCAAAACTCTCTTCATTTATAGTACCCTCTCCCCTAATTCCAAGGCACCATCATGTCCTGTCTGGACAGTTATACCATTTCTCTGGATCTCCTTTTTGCCATATTTCTCCAATATTGCCATCTTTCTCCAACTCCATGTAGCAGTTACAGTATAAAACTGTATTTCTCTTGTGCTTAAAGATATCATTGTAGCTTTATAGTATACCTTGAATAAAATCCAAATCCCTTGCCTTAGTTTGTCAGTTACCAAAATATTCAGACCCTCTGAATCACTCCAGCCTCATTTCTGGCCACACAATCCTCACCCCCGCAAGCTGCAGTTTCGCTGATCTCTCTCCTTTCTCAAACATATTGAGCTCTTTTCTGCCTTGGGTTATTTGACCACCTTCTACTTCTGCATTGAATTCTGTCTTCTTGCTTCTTTGCCCACTTCTACTTTATCTGTTAAGGCTTGGACTAAAAGTCATAAACTTAGAGAACAGTTCTTTAGGTTAACCAAAGGTCTTCCACAAGCCCTATGTTCTGTTCCCAAACCTAGTCCACTTCTTGTGTGGTGGTCATCCCAATGTATCCTCTTTCACTTATTTGTCTACTTGTTTAATATTTGTTTGCACCACTATTTTCTAAGATTCATAAATCATAAGACTTTTCTCTTCCATTACTCAAGATTTACCCAAGAGCAGGTAAACAGTAGAAATTTAATGAATATGTGTTAAATTGATTACATAAAAATTGATAATTTATTGAGGATGCCTTTTTACAAACAAGAAAATACAAGACTCTCTTTGTTTTGTCACCTGTGTTTACTGCTCTCTAACTCACATTATCTTACTTTCAACCTTAGGAATAATCAGAGATGGGGCATCTGCATGGCTCAGGAGATTAAAGCCTCTGCCTTCAGCTCAGGTCATGATCCCAGGGTCCTGGGATCAAGCCCCAAATCGGGCTCTATGCTCAGTGGGGAGCCTGCTTACCCCTCTCTCTCTGCCTGCCTTTCTGCCTACTTGTGATCTCTCTCTGTCAACTAAATAAATAAAATCTTAAAAAAAAAAGTAATAAACAGAGATCAAGAAGGTCTAAGGTATTGTTCTTTCTTTGAGTAGATCTGAGAAGGGTCTGCATAATCACCAGCTAGAGCAGTGATGCCTAACAGAAATATGTCAGCAATATAAGTAATTTTAATTATTTTATTTGTCTCCTCAACAAAGGTAAAATGAAACAACAGGAATAAATTTTAATAATATATTTTAATTCACTATATACAAAATATCATTTCAATGTTAAATCAGAATAATGATTATTAATGAGATATTTTATATTATGTTTTTCTTATTAAATCTTTTAAATCCAATGTGTATTATACAGTTACAACACATACCAATTTTTATGCTGAATTTTCACTTGGAATCTTTGATCTGCATCTGAAATTGACAAAATTTATTATTGGCAATACAGATTCACATGTCCAGGTTGTTCCAAGTATACTTAAAAGCTTAACAGTTCTTATATTTAAATTTAAATTAATTAAAATTAAATTAAATCATTCACTTTCTCAGTCTCATTACCACTGTTCATGTGCTTGATAGCCACATGTGACTAACTGTTACCATGTTGGATAGCAAGATTGAAAGAAAAAGGGAGTGTGACCATGTGTACACATTTTTTTCCCCTTTAATTTATGGAGGGTGGAAAATTTTGATAAAAGATGTTTATCTTTTATGCATTTACAATAAAGAAGCCAATTTTCTTCTTTGGTAAGATGCCCAGTGAAAGCAATCATGATATGAGCCAGCATTCAAAGAGTTAAATGCTTGTTACAAACCAAGAGTACTCTCCTTGAAAAGACAATTGCATATTGATTGATTCAGGCAAGATGCTGAAGCTTTTCACATGCCTGATGAGCATTGTTTGAGATTTTGTTCCCTGAATCCTCTGCTGTCTGCTCAGCCACCACTGAGTGTCACTGTGGGCTGAGAAGCCTGTCCAAAATCAACAACCTGGAGAACTGCCTGAAATGAGAGAAGGGAGTGAAAATGAATGATGATATATTGAATTCTCCTGGGTTTCTTGCTTCTCTTTTTGCTTCTGACACTAGTACACTTCTAAATCCAAAACAAGTACATGAGGAAAATTAAATCAGAGCACAAAGCCACTAAGGAGCAACCCGGTAGATAAATATCACCTATCTTTGAGGAACCTGAAGTTACAGTAATAGTCAATGTAGAGTTGATTAATGTCATGAAAATAAGATTTACTCTTGCAAGGCTGTATCATCAGCATAAAAAGTAAGGTTTTGTCTTTGATGCCTTTTCTCTTACTAAATGGCTAATATTTTTGTTTGTTTATTTCCATTTGATTTTGAAGGATGGAAGTTTTTGCTTTTGCTGTTATTCTGGTTTTAATAATAGTATAGCTAAATGGTTTTGAGACAATATACATTAAAGGGCATTTATATTTTAATTACATAAAATAGAAGCTCAAAAAGTTGTGCTGTTGGCACCAGGAGGAATGTAATATATGAATGGGCATTCAATATGATGTCCTTTTTGCAAACCTTAGTGAATGTCTGTTTTAGCTGAAAACAGATTTCATGGTTCTTATTGATAGACACAGGCACATACACACTAGTCTGAAAAGAAGTAAGCATCTTCAGAGTTCAAATATGTAAGCAGTATTTTTTTTAATGTGGGTTCTTACATATCAGGCACATAATCCCACAATGAAGAATGCCTGATGGTGACTTTTAAGAACGATCCAGTAATGTTCTCCCAGTGACATTTTGTATATAATGAACCAAAGATATAGCATTAAGATGTAGGTCAGTGAAGGTATTCTGTAGTCATTGAAACTCCAAGGATCCAGACACAGATTTTTTTGTTTGTTTGTTTTATTTTAACAGGTTTTGAATATATACTTCTAAGACATTTTGGGAAGTACCTAAGAAATTTATTTTTTTTATCAAATATATATATATATTCCTTAAACTTTTCTTAAATAATTGCCTCATAAAAATTGATCAAAATAGAATAACAGTTGAATTATATTTCTCTTCATTTCCTTTAACTCTCAAGAGACTGAGACTCTAAAGGATTGAGGAGACTATCAATCCCAAACAACCCCACATTAGTGAGACAAGATGATGCTGAAGCAGATAAACATGACTTAGATGACAAATACCTGGAAGTTAAGATTGATCATTATTATATCAGGTGGAGAATAGTATCCTATGTTCATACTAAAGAATGAGGAAAGGTGAATTTCACAATGGGGAAATTGAGAATTTTGGTCATTTGGAGAGCAAGAAACACCCTCAAGTTTATACCTAACTACTGAATACTTAGTACACCTAAAGCACCAGCATTAGTTTAATAATCCTTATCACAACTGTGTGAGGAATAAGTCTATTTTATATAAAAAAAAAAAAAAAACAAAAACCAAGACCCAGAAGGGTGCTGTGATTAATCCAAGGTTTCACAGTTAGCAAGTGTTAGAGCCAGGATTCATTCTTGGGTATGATACCAAAGACTTTGCTTGGTAGCCAGTACTCAATTCTAATTGCCTGTATTAATTTATATAACTCCATGTGGGAAGGCATTTGCCATGGTGACATTACCATTGCCTAAAGTAACTATTTTTTTTAAGATTTTTATTTATTTATCTGACGGACAGAGATCACAAGTAGGCAGAGAGGCAGGAAGAGAGAGAGAGAAGGGGAAGCAGGCTCCCCTGAGCAGTGAGCCCAATGTAGGGCTCGATCCCAGGACCGATATCATGACCTGAGCTGAAGGCAGCGGCTTAACCCACTGAGCCTCCCAGGCACCCCTAAAATAGCTATTAGAAAAATGGATTAAACTAAGGAAATGGAAGTTTTTGTTGATAAGTTACAGAAAATTTCTCCTTTTTCTTATCCCTCTTATTCATCTTGACTGCTACCTTAAACTCATCTTACTTAATTTTCTGAAGACTTAATACTCTAATATAGTATATAGAGTTAATAATATCTATTTTATAAACATTGTGAAAATTAAGCTTCCTATATATAAAGCAACTCCAAAGCCTGTCCATAAAGGGTTCTCAATGATTGATAGCTATAATTGTCTTCTTAAATCACTTTCTTTATGATGCAATTTCTGAGAACCTTCTGGAGAACCTAAATTGACCTAATATTAAGTACAAACACTTTAATTTAGGCACTACTAGTTCTTGTCTGTATATCAGTTTTATTTTAAACTTTGAATGCAATTACTACATTTGTCACAACATCTATCTTTTATCTACTTTCTATCTACCACCTGGCCATCCTTCCCACCCACTTGATTTTTAGGGACATAATGGTTGCCAAGTAAGGCAGGATTAGCTAAATTTTTGTGGATTGGTTTAAGCACCATGGTGATTAAGAGAAAGCTAGGACCAGTCATCTTTAAAGGTGGTGGCAACTGCAAGAAACTGGAGAGTCATAAAATGTTGCAAGGCAATACTGTAGAGTGCAGCAAATGGTGGTTCTGGGATCAGATGGGGTGATTGTTCCCAGAGGGTTTGGAGTGCTAGTGTTCAAATAATGAGACAATGAATGGTAAGAGATTAACAATAGAACCATCTCCCTGAAACTGTTAAGGTTCTCACAAAATATGCCATATCATCTTGATGATTATGGTGCTTGTAATGTAGAGCACATGTTAATATAAATACATACCAGTCTGGATCAACAGCATACTGCAATTTATTTGAGAATCATATATTTAGTACACAAGAGGAGTGCTGAGGAAAGTAGGAAGGAATACAGAATTTGTTGAATAGATATCTGCACAGCCTGGTAATTAATATGGCCTCCATAAATGTCAGTTATTTTCCACTTAATTCCCTCAATCACTCTGTAAAATCAGTGGTAATATATCCATTTTTTTAGATAAGTAAAATAAAGATCAAAGAAATTTAAAGATCTTTACAGGGTCATAATATTAACACATGGTAGAGTTTCAATATAAAACTGTAGTCCTTTATTTCTATAGCTTATATTCTTCATTAAACTAATGGTTTTTAAATATATTTTTAGCTTCAGGACACTTTTTTTCTTCAAGAAAAATTTTTCACAGAAACCTATGTATAAAACAGGTTGAGGCTGTGCTTCTGTTTGGCGCAGCTGTGAGGGTCTTGGTGTAGATACGCTGAAATAACCATCTCTCACTTCCACTTGAGTCCCGATACACATTTGTGAATATTCTTAGCATTCTGTGGACCACAATTTGAAAACTAGGGCATCAGGACATACTCACTTTCAAACAGACTACAAATCCTTGAGTTGTTTGCGTATGTAACTATTTGGCATAAGATAATCCTCTGCTCTACAATTTTACATTCTATTGTAAAATACTTTTTTTAAGTGGGAAAGAGGTGGTAGAAATAATCAAAAGCACTTTATCTGATGGTGCATTTCAGATAAAAAAAAAACTTGAGCTATCATAGGTACAAAGGCTTCTAGTTGTCTCTTGGGCTAGTGTATCATACATTAAACTAATGAGCCATTCTCCCTTTCTTTTACAGCTATTCTCTTTTATTCTAAGAACTTCAACTAAACCTCCAAAATATGTTCTTTATTTTTCTAAAAATAAATAGTAAAATAATGAGATTTTCTGCCCATTTCCCCACAGTCGGCAACTGAATCATAGAGACATCTAACTTTACTGGATACTTTGACTTACAAAATAATACATACTTTTTTCAAGTGGATACACAGCTCTTCTGTGTGAAGGTGAGCTGTATCCTAGCTGCATCCCACTGCTCATCTCTAATCTTCACAGATTTCTTTGTGGGCTAGAGAAAGGGAGAACTCTGGATGCCCTTTGTATCCTGAACAAAGGAGACAGCATGGACATCTTCAAACAAGTTCGAAGTATGAATTTATGGGCTGCCCTTTCTCACCTCTGACTTCTTCCCAGAGTGTTCAAGGCTGTTCCCAAAAGAGAAGCTCTGTTTGCCTCAGTCTATTTGGCATGGCATCTCTTTAATTACTAGATACCCAAGAATGTACTGGGATTTGACTATAGATGTTTCTTTGACAAAACATATTTAAGCCAAGGATTGACCAAATCAATTGCAGAAAGTATTCACTTATTATTAAAATGAACAAACACTGGTATAACCTAAAGGGGATCTCACTCTGATATATTCTTTTTTTTTAAGATTTTATTTATTTTAGACAGAGAGGGAGAAAGAGAGCACAAGTGGTGGAGAGGGAAAGAAGGAGAGGGAGAAGCAGACTCCTAGCTGAGCAAGGAGCCCGAAGATATGGGACTCAATCCCAGGTCTCTATCCCTGGACCCTGAGATAACAACCTGAGCCTAAGGCAGATGTCCAACCAACTGAGTCACCCAGGCACCACTCACTTTAATATTTCTTACAGTCATCCTTTATCCCTAATGTCTACCTGAGAATAAACAAATCAGTATTGGTCAATAAGAAAAAAAAAATTGGGCAATGGGAAGAAAGTTAGAATACAGATTTATTCATTGATTATAAAAAAAATGAACTAGCAAACAAACCAAAAAATCCACAAACAAACTTATAAAGAGAGAGAAGGAAAAAGAGAGAAGGTAGAGAATTAAACTGTATTAAGTGCCTGTAATGCATTAGGCATTGTGCTATAATAGCTCAAGAAAATGGAGAATGAGTTACATTATAAGTGCCACAAAAGTTGGACCAAATTCCTATCAACTATGCCACCATAACACTCTATCCATATGTGTATGGCAGCATCAGTTATACTGAACCTTAACTGACTCTCTCCACATTTCTAAGACTGTACTGCAAGTTCTTCAAGGGCTTACCCACTGTATTACCTAAAACCCTATGATTAGGCATTCTGTATTCCTAAAGTGAGGTCAGAAAGGAGGTGGGTGGAGTTGTTTTATTGACCTCCTTGTAGCATACCCACTTCCCTGCACCTATATTAATTGTAATGAAAAATCACTCCCTGTAATTATTAAGTTTTTTCTTTAATTAGTACAGATTTTCACCTGTAGAGGTCAAATTTCTTTGCCCTTAACAAAACCTCTTATGGATAAAAGCTATACAAAATCCTCCCTGCTGAAAATCATTCATCTGCATCAAACTATATAAAAATATTATTTAAATCCAGGTTATTAACAAAATAAATTTAAAAAATTTTAACTATATTCATTCAGTAAGAGTTTATTGAGTACATAATGTTGTGATTGGGCTAAGCTCTGGGAACATGAGTAAGAAAACAAAACATAAAAGCTTGATGAGAGACTTATATCCCAGTAAAATAACAGTAACAAAATATTGTGATACTTTTAAAAAAAAATTTATTTGACAGAGAGAGAGAGATCACAAGTAGGCAGAGAGGCAGGCAGAGAGAGAGGAGGAAGCTCCCCACTGAGCAGAGAGCCCGACGTGGGGCTCGATCCCAGGACCCTGAGATCATGACCTGAGCCGAAGGCAGAGGCTTAACCCACTGAGCCACCCAGGTGCCCCTTGTGATACATTTATTAGACAGTTGCTTTGGGGACACAGAACAAAGGCATCTAAATCAGACTAATGAATCAGGAAAAGTCTTGAGGAGATAAAACTTTAATTGAACAAAAACTATAAGTAGGAATTACATAGGTGAAGGAAAATGAATAACGGTGTTCTAGATCAACAAAGTGACAATTCTTTTTTAATGAATAGCATCAGAAATCATTGTTTTAGAGGAATTAATAAATGTGTTTTTGAAATATGCCATTGTAATCATGAAAGCATACTTTAATAAGGATACTGTTACCCTGGAATCAGATGTTTTTAATCCTCCATCAATGACATATATTTTGAGTATTTCCCCCCAGAAGTGAAAATGTATTACTCTGATAAAGTCACACTCTTTTGCCTTTCACATAAGCATTTCTCAGCTATTTAGAGAAATATGTGTAGTTTAGGGCAACAGGGGCAGTGTTTTGGTTTGGTTTGTTTAGTGCAAGGATGTCTTGTTGATATGTAAATTCCTCAAGATGTCTACAATCAAAGGATATGTTTAATATAGAGACCATCTCTTTAAAGAAGTTATATTGTCTAATGTAAAAATAACAATAACCCCATCATGGCCCAAGCTCTTTAAGTTTAGAAAGAGAGACAGTATAGGTAGTATAGCAATTTAATAAATAAAGTGATTTTGTTTTTCAGTTACTTGTCAATTGCTGTTTGTGGAATTGTGGAAATTGCATGAGATTGGGACCATGGTACAGCCCTTCACTCTCAGTGGGATCTTAGACTTAACAATCTCCTTCAGCCTCATCTGAAATGATGCCAACTTGTTTACATGAGCCACAGATCTGTGAACATTAAATGCATGAGTCAACATTGGTAAATCATAAAGTGCAATGCAAATATTAGCAAGTCACCAATGACTGTGTCCTAATATTACAGCAAGAAAACAATTGTTTTATAGTGTATCCCATACTTGTTATAGATAAAAGAGCTTTGACAGAGTATATTTAAAATGTTAAAAGTCGATAATATAATAATAAAAACACTATCTCTGCTACCATAGCTGACTCAGAACAGTTCTAACATGAATCAAAACTCATCCTCAAGAAAATGGGGAGTAGTTCCAAGCTCTTAGTCTTCAGTATAAAGAAAGTTGTATAAATCTAGTGTGCTTTGGGTAGTACCAAGTTCTTTGAAATCAGATTGGGTTGCTTTGAACTCTGGCTCTATCATTGCCTTTTTTTTTTTTTATGACTCTGGACGATGTGTTTAGCTCCTTATAGTCTCAGTTAGTTCATCAATAAAATGGGAATAATAATAAGTCATCTCTTATTGTGTGTTTATATAATGTGTCAGAGACAGAGAAAGACAATGACAATATATGTGATTAACAACATAGCACCAGCTTAACTGGACATGTTTAATACATGTTAGTTTCTGTCTGCCCTCAGGAAATCTCTTAGTGTAGGCCCAGTCACCATTCTTTAGCTAAGAACATAATATATTTTAGTAGGGATGCCTGGGTGGCTCGGTTGGTTAAGCTTTCAACTCTTGATCTTGGCTCAGGTCATGATCTCAAGGTAATGAGATTGAGCCCTGTGTCGGGCTCTGTGCTGGGGGCATGGAGCCTGCTTCTTTATCTCCCTCTCCCTCTGCCTCCCCCATCCCCTTAAAAAAAAAAAAAAAAAAAAAGACATGTTTCTACCTGAATACTGTAAAAGCAATACCTTAAAATACTCATAATACTCTTTTACACAAACTTAGCCAGGACAGAAAAATATCTGGAGACCTCATATGGAAATAGGCTATCTCTAAAACTGAGAGAGGGTAGAAGGGTTCTCAGGTTGTCTCTAAACTAATTACAACGTGTGGTAATCTGTTCTCAGGTAGCATCAGTCCTGAAAACACACTTTCCCCTACAAGGAAATGATAGACATCAAGGATGTATTGGCCCCCAAAATGTCTTCCCACACACCTGTGTTTCAAGATATAGTTATTTAGTTGAAAGAATCAGAGATGTCCCATCTTTGATAGAGGTCACTTCTTTAAGGAGCCTCCATGTAAGCCAAGGATATCCACCTGGACTTACTCATGTCTTACACTGAGCCAGAATTCAAGAGCCTGGAGGAGTTAGATGGGCTGGTAACTGATTTTTATTTCTAAAGATCATTACTAACCTTTATAGACTCCTAACAAGGAGAAGGCCCCTCTCTTAATTGTGGTTAATGTCTGAAAATGAAGATTTGGAAATTTAAAAGCAGGGTTTTAGAGTCACACAGACCTGAGTTTAAATATGGCTCTGCCATTTTCTGGCTGTGTGGCCTAAGAATAGTGATGTAAACTCTATAAACCTTTATTGCCTTAAGTTTTAGGCGGACACAGTACCTGTTTCATGTGTCTATGGAGATAAATGACTGCATATATTTAAAATATCTAGATGAATGACTGGTAACTGGCAAAAAGAGCTAAAAAAAATTGTCTAATTTTTATCAGTAATAACATGACCAACAAGTAATATCTAAGCTCTTCTTACATGTCAGACATTGTGTTATTTACTTTCACTCATAACTTGCCTGTCACTCTTTAGGGCTTATATGAGTATGCGATGCAGTGGTTAAATACTCAGCTTTGGAGACCTGAAGCCTGAGTACAATATTCCTTTTTTGCTACTTACTTTACCAAGTGACTTAACCTTTCTAAATCTCTCTTTCCTCATCTATAAAATGGGAATGCTATCAGAACATCTTCATACCATAGTTGTAGACATTGAGTATGATGGGAAGTGAAAAGTGCTTGGCAAAATGCCTGGTGTGTGGCAAGTATTTAAACAATGGTGTTGTTGAGGTATGATTGTAATGATTATTGTCATCTTCACATGTTAGGTGGTATGCTAAGATGCAGGCAGGGAAAGGGATTTATCTTCTACAGTTATTAGTTCCTATGTAACTACTGTGTGGTAGAAAAAAAGTCACAGTCCTGCAGTGAAACAGACTTTTTCTATATATGGTTGTTGATCCTTTATTTTTTTTTAACATTAAAAAATATATCTTTATTTATTTATTTTTAATTTCAGTATAGTTAATGTTGATCTTAAGTCAATCATTTGCTAAGCCCCAGAATCTCATCCATGATGTGATATAATATATTATTTTTCCATCACTGCTGTAACATGTACCCTCAAATCTAGTCATTAAAACCACCCATTCTTTACCTCATAGCTGCTGTAAGTTAGAAGTCTAGCATTATATGACTGGATCTTTCCCTTAGAATTTCATAGGTCTGAGGTGAATGT
The DNA here is from genome assembly GCA_004024625.1 of Mellivora capensis. Taxonomy (NCBI): domain Eukaryota; kingdom Metazoa; phylum Chordata; class Mammalia; order Carnivora; family Mustelidae; genus Mellivora; species Mellivora capensis. The sequence goes on from PISX010001044.1 coordinate 200,880, forward strand.
GTTGTCAAAGTGGGCTATTTTCTTGATACTCATGGGAAGAATGTACTTCCAAACTCATTCGGGTTGTTGGTAGAATTTACTGCCATAGGTTGTAATAGGTTGTAGGACTGAGATTGATTTTTCCTTGCTGGGCTGCCCTTACCATCCAGAGGCCTGGCTCTGGTTCTTGCACATGGCCCCTTACATCTCACAACCAGCAAAGGCTCACTGAATCCTTAGCATATTTGGAATTTCCCTGACTTTTCCTACCACTGTATCTCTTCTATCTTCAGCTGGAGAAAGTTCTTTGTTCTTAAAGGCTGATGTGTTTAGAATGAACCCACATGGATGATCTAGAATACTCTCCACTTTTGAGGTCTGTGACCCAAATCTGCAAAGTCCCTTTGCCACATAGCTTAAGATATACACACTGTTCAAGTGTTTGCACACAAACATATTTGGGACCCATTCTGCTTACCACAGGGAATAATTAATTACAGGTTATACATTTAGAAAAAGGAGTGTTTTTCTAAAAGTATTTTTGGTGTTGTTGTTTTAATGTCCTAAATCAAGAAATACTGAATGTATAATTTAAAACAAAAATAAAAACTAAGAAGGAAACTAAAATCTACTTTAATTGTCTCACCTACAATAGCAATAACCACATTTAACAAGAATTTATTTCATGGTTGTAATGACACTCTTTCACTTTAATATATAGTTTCATAACACAGACTTTTTCTGCATATTCTGAAAATGTTTCTGGATATGATTAGTATGATTGCCTTCTCTCTCAGTGAAAACATTTTATTCCAGGAATTTCAGTTAATAATTATTTCCTCAGTGCCTGGGAGGAGCCTAGCACTGTGTTGGAAGTAGGCTTAGAAAGATGAGAAAGGGCCTCCTTCAGCAAGTATGTGGGGAAAAAACATTTAGACAGAGAAGGAAATATACCATGGTTCATTTTTAATATAACTATTAGGATAACAATGTAAATGTACTTCCCTAACAAGCATTCCTATAAATTTTGCTTTTAGATTCTCACTTTAAACTCCAAATATGTTACAAGCAGGTACACCAATTTTTTCCCCCTGTACTTACAGCTTTATGGTCAATGTCAATAATTGTTACTAATTCAGCTGGATTTATTAATAAATATTCAATTACCTTAGGACCTTTAAACAATGCAAGAATCTCGAATCCTCAATTTGTTCAACAATGTCAGGATGGTAATGACCATAAATAATAATCACCTTCTTTGTGGGCACTCTAATCCTAATTACATGTTTGCTCCGTGGACTCATTTAACTTGAATTTTATGATCCGAATGTGATTTACAGCTATAAATTAAATAATTATCTGAGGTACTGCCATGGCTACTGGGCCTAGTGATGTGAAATCTGATCAATCTTGTGGAGCTTAACGTCTCCTACGAATGAAAACCAGCTCAGGAATTCATAGCCTGTTTTATTGTCTCCTGCAGCCTGGTCATTTAGATCAGGAAAGTGAAAAGAAGAAAATGTATTATCTGTCTTAAACCTGTGGCAGCCAAGTGAAAAGATTTAGAAAGTCATAAAAATTACTAAAAAAAAAAAGAGTATGGAAACAATTTGATCTGGGTGGTTTGGAAGAAATGGACCAGAATAACTCTTGTCCAGCAGTTCATGGAAATATCTGCCTAGAATTGTACTTTTCACAATTGCAGAGGACCATATGTTACTTCAAATCTGCTAACAAACAAAATAATTTAAAATTCAATAGCTGCTCCCATCCCTACTACTCTCACATGTGCTTGAATTATTATGGTCATGAAGAGAAAAAACCAAGTATTTTATACATGGAAGGCAAGGGCAAAACAATGTGATAACATTTGTTATAGACATATGCGCAGAGTGCAATGGGAACACAGAGGCAGGAAAGTATCACGTTATTTATGAGGTTGGAGCAGTCCTAGTGACTACCTGTGGCCACAGTCCTCTCTTCGGTGGGTACACTAAAGCTCAGAGTGAAGGTGGCTTGCCCCAGGTGCCACTGCTCAGGAGGTAACATCTCAGTATGCCTATTCATATGCAATTGAATTCTGGATGTCATTTACATTTTGGTTTTCCTCCCTTATTCTCAACCTCTCCTCTGTGTAGCCTAGTTGAAAACTTTGTATTTCTTTTCCAAAGAAACTTTTTATCAGCTGCAGTATCTATCCTTTGACCAAGAGAGATGCTTATTCCCTATTCTTTTACATTTCAACCTATACTCATTCATTTCTTTCTCATATATTTATGGAAGTCCTATTAGACTATAGAAATAGCTTCGAACAAGGTCAGTATCTTTTGTCTGATGGAATCAACTATTAGGAGTATAATAATAAGCATGGGGAGCCCGGGTGGCACCCCATGGATTAAGCCTCTGTCTTCCGCTTGGGTCATGGTCTCAGGGTCCTGGTATGGAGTCCCGCATGGGGCTCTCTGCTCAGCAGGCAGCCTGCTTTCCCCTGCCCCCTCTGCCTGCCTCTCAGCCTGCTGTGATCTCTGTCTGTCAAATAAATAAATAAAATATTTTAAAAATAATAATAATAATAAGCAAATAAGCTAGTAAAAGATTTGTATGTGGTAGATAAGTGCTGTGCTGTAAAGGAAACCAATCGGGCACTGAACTATGGGGGCTGAGGTTAGACAGCATATAGGGGATGCTTTTGAGAGTGGCCAGGGAAAGCCTCTCTGGCAGGATGTAGCCTTGCAGGAGATGGCAAGGAAGCTGAAACTCAAAGGGAAAGGGCTAGGTGTATAGCACCATATGCTTGTCCCTAAAACTTACTGCAGCACCTCTAGCATAGTGTATGCAAGTAGCATACTATAGAAGTCCCCAGATGGGAGCATTCTCTGTATCATAACACTAACCCTTCACATTTGCACACAGTGGCAATGATCTTTTCCTTCTTTTATTACCATGAAAGGGGGTCCTACTCCTTCTCTAATATATATCACAGATGAAGGATAACACTGTTAGTATACAAAAACTTAACGTGTTATGTTTTATCTTACCAAGTCTAATCTAACACAGTGCTGACCCCAGTTCCATTGTTCAATGAATGCCTCCTGATGGTGATGGCCTTCCATTTTTTCATCTATCCGAGAAACATATACTAAGTACCTACAGTGTGTCTGAGACAGTGTGATAGAAGTACTTGAGATCCATTGATTAGGAAGACAGACCAAAGCCCTACCTTCGAGGATCTTGCCTCACTCATGGAAATCCATGTGGAGCTCTTTCCTGCTTTACTAAAGAGAGATGAATCACTTGCCATGGGCTTTGTCTCTACTTTTTTAAAAACACACAATGGAACACTGGGTATGATCCATAAACAGTGAATCTTGGAACACTGAAAAAAATAAAACAAAAAGGTAAAAATGTAGATAATAACTGTACCCATCTTGTAGGGTTATTGGGAGTATTAAATAAAATTGTTTGTGGGGAACAAACAAACACACAACCTAGTGGCTACAATCACTAGGGAGTTTCTCTTCTGCAGGCTTCCATCTTCTCCTTGGAAAACAAGAGGTAAAGAACGTTCCTCCCTCAGAGTTCAGGGGGAAGATTAAATGAGAGCCACAAATGTGAGAGTGGTGACATTGTCTTATAACTTGTCTGTATAATGTACTGTAGGGACAGTGACTACCATCAGTTGTTCAAACTTATTGGAAAGAATTAATCATTATCATTGCCACCAAATATTTGCAGAGTGTCACTTTATGTGAGACTTCCTTTCCTGTGGATCAGAAAGAGCATTTTTATCGAATGTAGTTCTCAAATTCTTCAGTGGAAACAGAATCATACATTCTGTATTTTCAAATCAATTTTCTGGGTTTAAGTGTTTGTTTTAGTATATTCTAAATGGATATATTTTTGGATGTAACTTTCCCTTTATGAATTGTTTCTACAAAAGGAGATTATGAAGAACTTCCCAATTTTTTTTTCTTTTTTTCTATTTCTACCCTCGGTAAATATCCATTGGGAGATATTGTTCTTACCAAGAAAAAAAAAAGTTGGATTTTTTCCAATAAGAGAAAATAAGATTATACTCGGATATATGTCAGTAAAGTTTAAGCTTTATTGGCAAGGATGCTGTATCACAGTGTAAAGTTCTTGCTGCCTGTCTCTCAGGATGGCCTAAAAAGAAATCAGATGACCATAACATAATGATGTGTTGAACCACTAAGTTGTATACCTGAAACTAATGTAATATTTTGGCAAATAAAATTTTAAAATTCAAAAATTAAATAAGTAACAAAAACAAAACAAAAACCAAAGTGGTATAGAGAAGTAGTATCCACATTTCCAGTGTATCATAAAGCTTGCAACACTACTTTCATTTGATTCAGTTTTTCACAATCCAAAGTTTTTCACAATCCAAAATTTTACCAAGACTCAAAAATGAAGCCAGTTGTTGAACTGAACCATGAAAGATGCAAAACCAAGGCTAAAATAAACAACTTTCATTCTTTGGTGCAAATTACTTCTTCCAGATGTTTTCCAGAGTTGCACATTACCAAATTGACCATTCAGCACCCTAAAAAAACCCTGAACCACACATGACAAGCAAAGTGTTCCCAGCTTGATTGAAGTCACACTCAGAAATTCAGAGCTGTTTATTACTCAATGTAAACATTTCTGCTAGGGTAAGTCTAATTCAACTGAAAGTAAAAGCTTTGCACATTTGATTTGTGTATAGATTGGCATGAAAATATTATATTAATTCAATTGGCATACCAGATTTGCAAAAGTGATTTGTTTTCAGCTTCTAATTAATAGTAATTGTGATAAATGTATATGGATACCCTTGTATATGCTTTCCTCGGTAATCAGCACATCAGCTGAGAATGAGCTAATAAAAGATGACAAACCTTCTAACTGCATATCTCTGTTCATCTAGCCTAGTTCTAGAATTTTAAAATCCCATTTAAACTCCTGTTACAACTTCTAACTAGTCTCCTCTGTCAGGTTTTGCCTGTTACTTCATCATACACGGGGTGCCCCATCAAACTTAGTAAGTCACAGAAGGGTGTCAACCCCTTAGCATGGTAGCTAATCTAGCTCTGATCCAGTCCTCTAATCTTCATGCACCCATTCACAGGCACCATGTGAATACATGTTCCTGTCTGTGTGCCTTTGTTTGCATTATCTAGAATGACACTGACATCATCTTCAACTCTGACTGGAGATGTTTAAAAGACAGAATGTTCCATGAATGTGGAATAATCCTGATAAGAACCTGTAGAATAAAATCCTTATGGTACATAAATCACAATAAAGACTGATTCTTCCTTTTTATCATTCCTTATTCCTTGACAACATCCAATATGCAAAACCATGTCCATCTCGCTAATTTTGATATCACATGTCTTTAATATACTTGTTCTTTGTAATTGGTTGAAGAAATAATTGTTATAATGACATGCAGATGTGGTTGAATTATTCCTTATCTTCATCCACAACATATAACCCCTCCCCCATAATTTCTCTTTTCATAAATATTTGACACCATAATTCCTTTTCTCTGCTTCAAGTTTAAGTTTACGTGACAGTCCCTGGGAATTATTCCCTAGGGACACATTGGCAGAGGTATCGCATCATATCAGGGGTTATTTTTATGTTACAGTACTTATTTTTTATACTGGTTTTTCCTCTTTGTATAGATTATAAATTCACTGGAGTCATAGATACTTTCATATCAGAATGTTCAGTACCAAATAGAAAGCCTGGCACAGAATAAGGCATATAATCAATGTTTATCAAAATGTTGGACTTATAAACATCTGTTCCCTAATTTACACTTGTACTCTAGACCACAGACTACACTTCTGTGAAGTCCTTCATATACATCTGTCCACTGGAAAAATGATCTCCTCCCTCTAAATTTTCACATCATTTCCTTCATGGAATTTATAGTTTTCTGCCTTGCAGCATCTCAATTTATAGACTTGATTAAATCATTTTCCAGACTCAATGTGAACTATTTTAGTAATAAGGACTTGCTTATTTACTTAATTAATAATTAATTGTTTAATAATTATCTGTACTCTCCTGTTTCCCCAGTCCTCACACAGATTGGGAACCAAACAGGCATCAGGCATTCAATAATGTTGAATAAATGGGTGGTTAGGTGATGGTATTACCACTTTTTAAAATAGATCCACTACTATGTATTAGTTATGTTAGAATGTTGGACAATCATCTAATGCCAATTCAACTTGATGATGAAATCTTTACACTTATTATCACAGAGAAGCACCTCATGGAGTCTACAATATGGGCCGCATTAGTGGTGGAAGAGGGGTTGACACTGGTGATGGAAATGTCATTTATATTGGTGGGACACTGTAATTTTCTATAACCATTATTTAACTTGATTTTGACAAAAGGCCATTAAAACAAGCAAAGTGTGGAGCCTTTGTATATGGGATTGGTTTTTAGTTAATATAATAAATCTTTATTGAGTAAGAACTATGTTCTAGGCATTGTGCTAGACATGGAAGATGCATGGATATGAAACTAGATCATTTCTTTGACATACTGATCATGTTTTAATGACAAAAGCCTTGTGTCTGAGAGAAGTTGTTTTACTTACCCTATGTCACAAAGTAAGTGCAAGAATTCAGCATAAGTTTTCTATCAATGAAGACAAAATTAAGAAATAATGTATTCCTTCACTCCACTGCATGATTTTCTTTCTTAAATAATTATTTCATCTATCCAGAAGCAGAAAATCAGTAAGCAAAATCTTTATTGTAGATGTGAATGTTTTCCAGTGGCAATCAGTATTATATGGAGAAAGAAAAAAGACAAATAAATAGTTTTATTGAGATTTTTTGACAGTCAGCTATTGCCATAAGATCATCTAAACAATTTCAGATAATAATGAAAATGAGTATCGAATTTGAGATTTTTTGTGTGTTTAATAAATTAATCTTAGCCTTTTTGTCAAGAGGCTTCATGAAGATACAACTCTTGAATCTCAAAACTTAGGTTATTAAGTAAAATAAATACTTCTAATTATGTAATTAATACTTTATACCTTATTTTATTTCTTACTGAGTCCTGCACTAATATGTAGTATAAATAGTTTATATTATATAACAAAGTTACATATTTTATAATATGGGATGTATATTTTTCCTTTAGTATTTTATTGTTTGTTTTGTTAGAAAAACAAAAAACAATAAACAGAAAAATTTTAGGTAGATTCCCTGACCATGAAGTAGTAGCGGAAGGGAAAAGTCACTTGGGTGAGGGGCACCTGGGTGGCTCTGTTGGTTAAGCATCCAACTCTTGATTTTGACTTAGGTCATGATCTCAGGGTAGTGAGATCCAGCCACACTTAGGGCTTTGTGCTGGGCGTGGAGCCTGCTTAAGATTCTTTCTCTCCCTTTCCGTCTGCCCCTCCCCCACCTTTTTGTGCACACTCTTTGTCTCTTAAAAAATATATAAAAAAAACCCACAGGTGAATATGTGCTCTATGGAATTCACAAAGAGAATAAAGCAAATGTGGATAATTGGGGAACAGTTATATCAGACATGGTGAACATGGGTAGAGAGAACAGATGATACTGCTACTTGGAGAAGACAGCATATTAATTCATAGCAATTATTTTAAATACTTAGAAGACTTCAGGTTGACAAGACATTTGTTTCCTTTTATCTTTCTTCCTCCCTCCCTCCCTACCTTCTCTCTCTCCCCCTTCCTTCCTTCCTTCCTCTCTCTCTCTTTCTCTCTCTCTATCTCTCTCTCTCTCCAGGTGTTCCAGGGAAATATGCAAGCAATTCACTGTGGAAAAATGACTCATCATTTAAAACTCTAACTCTGACATGTTGGTGATATGAAAGATTTAAGATCAGTCAGTCTGTCCCAGGCTGACTTAGTCCAGAAGTGCTATTCCTGTATGTGAAAAAGCACAAAATATGAGGGAGAACCTGGCAATGATAATGATAAGAATTGCTAATACTTGTGTAGTGCTTACTTTTGCTTTACACAGATTAATATGTTTCATCTTCACAATATCCATATGAATAGCTTGTATTTATTATTCTTACTTTTAAATGAGGGAACTGAAGGGCAGGTAGGTAAATGGAAGAGATGGTAACTGGAGGAGCTAGGGATCAACTCAGGCAGTCTGGTTTCAGGAGTTTGTGCTCTTAACCACAAAACTGCAACTTGATGTACATAAGTGCATACATGTGTATGCATGTGTGTTATGTGTATTTGTATATATATATGACTATGTAATATGTATAAATCATATACAATTGTGACGTTCTCCATTGTACATCTTGTGCTTAGTGCTTTTCCTAAAATGTGGCATCACACTTTGATGAATATAAATAATAATCCATTACTTTATTCATTCATCATGTATTGGTTAATATAAGACCTATATTGTTGGTGAAAAAATGCATCAGTAAATGAATGAGTGAATCAATAGATGCCAGAATATAAGTTTTAAAAATATGAATAAACAAACTAATTCATAATTCAAGGAATATTTATTGAGTATCAACTTTATTCCAGAAGGAAAAAAAAAAAAAGTAAAAGGAGAGAGGCCCCCAAATTCATGAGTTCATAGTATAGCAGTTTTGAAGACAAAGGGTAGAGCTACCCATGTCCAGTAGAATATTACAAAGCAAAGGTGGGGTGAGAAGAGGGGAACCAGTCCAAAGTGGTGCCCAAATCTAGCTGCTTATTAGAATCAATACAAACCTTTTACAAAAGATCCATTGCCAGTGCTCATTCTAGACAACTGGAATCCAAATCTTGAGCACTACCTGCCAGACCTGTGAAATTGTTCCAGATGATTATAATGTACAGCCATGTTTCAGAGCCACCAGTCAGACAAAAGAGATGTCTAGAAAGCCTTTTCGGAGGAGAGCATTTTCTGTTTGAGCCTTGATATTCTGAAGCTCTGCTAGGCTAGAACAATGTGGAAGTAATGGATAAGTATGGGACAGAACAGCAGCAGAAGAGCAAGGATGGGGAGAAAAGGCGAAGGAGAAAATTGCTTCAGACCTAGAGACTTCTTGCCAAAAGAGTTAGTTGTGTCTTCTCTGGTTCTGCAGTCCTCTGAGCCCCTGGGCCCTTTGTCTCCTGTTATCTGCCTTTGCTTCCTCACCAGAAAGGGATTAAAATACTCAGCCAGTTGTAAGGTGTTCTGGACTTATTTAGGATAATGGCCTTTATCGATTGTGGTTCTCTGCCTCAGGCCTCATAGGAGTTTCAGCTTCAACTTTGACTTCAGACTCATACTTCCCTAAATAGCTTCTAAATGGATTTTAAAATGCTCCATCTAAATTACTTAAAGGCTTACCTCAGCCACCCCATCAATTTCTAGAGAATGAGCTCTTGCCAACAATCAAGATTTTGTAGCACTTTGAAAGCCAAGTAAAAGCTACAGCCCTTGCCCTAAGGTGTTTTCCTCTGTGAAGTAGGTGTGACTGGGTACTTAAAAATACATAAAATGCTATGATTTGGAATTGGTTCTAGAAGTGTTGATTCTCTCCCTGTCGTTAGAGCTGTTAACTACTTTACTGAGCGTTTCATTCCTTTTCAATCTGACAATACGGTGCCTATAACATTTTGTGTTGCTTATACTAAGAGACTGTACAGTACTTTCAAAATCATCTGAAGAGAGTCATTAGATTTTTGACTATTGTCTTTGTTGAATAATAATGACAGTAGCTAATGAATCCAATAGTTAGCACTGTTGAACATTTACTATGTGCTAGTCAATATTCTTAGCACTTAGCAAGTATTAATTGATTTAAACATTCTCAATAACCCTATGAGTGAGGCAACTTATAATTTAAAATTTATAGATGACAAATTCATGTCACGGAAAGTTATGTAACTTGATCTCGGGCTCTAAGCTTTTAAGGGGCAGACCTGGGATGTAATCTAAGCCCACGTGCTTAATATAAAACAGACATGGTTTGTGTCTCAATTCTCATGCTCCTCATGTTTTGACATATTTACCAGAGTCTCTGATACATCATAAATAGTCATACATTTTAGGCATTATACTAATTATAATATTTTCTAAATATTTTTTAAAAGGTGAGATGAGGGGCGCCTGGGTGGCTCAGTGGGTTAAAGCCTCTGCCTTCAGCTCAGGTCATGATCCCAGGGTCCTGGGATCAAGTCCCACATTGGGCTCTCTGCTCGGCAGGGAGCCTGCTTCCTCCTCTCTCTCTCTGCCTGCCTCTCTGCCTACTTGTGATCTCCGTCTGTCAACTAAATAAATAAAATCTTTTAAAAAAGAAAAAGGTGAGATGAAATTATTATTGAAAACCTACCATATTTTTAAGTTCAAATCCTATTTCATTAATATTCATAAGAGTCTTGAATTGCATCTATAACCAGACTCATTTTATTTATTTATTTATTTTTTAGTTTTTATTTATTTGAGAGAGAGGAGAGTGAGAGAGAGAATGGAGAGGGAGAAGCAGACTCCCTGCTGAGCAGAGACCAGACTCAGGGCTCCATCCCAGGACCCTGAGATCATGATCCTAGCAGAAGGCAGACACTGACCTGACTGAGTCCCCTGGGTAGGCCAGCAGACTCATTTTCTAGGTATTGAATTGGGAAGTCAGAGTTGTTAAGTGAGTAGTGTCAAGTCACACATTCAAGAAGTGGTAGAATCAGAATTATAACTGAGGTTAACGAGGATTTTTTTTTAAGACATATTCTTCCTTTTGACTGCTGAGTGATGGCAAGTCCCTCATTTAGACTGGCACAGTTAAGAGGACTTTTTGATGAATAATTCAAATATGTCATATGTCTACAACATGCAACACGAAAGGTTCACAAAATATTTAATACATAGTAGAGAAGCAAGTGAAAGGATAAAGTCAAATTTAACTAGTTAAACTTCTAAGAGTTTACCTATAGTTACAAAAGGAACATCTTGTAAATGTAATTTTGAATCTAGGGGATTTAAGAATAAAATGTTACAAAGAAAATGAGGGTGTTGATTTCTCCGGACAGGGCTCAGTGGCATAGAATACAAACAACAATGTGTCAGTAAAGATAGATAGCTCAAATGGGGAAGTTTAGAATTAAGTGCATGTGGATGCTTAGATGCAGTGGCTCTCATTGTCTGACCAGACCTCTGTTTGCTTGCTGGCACTGGGCTGGATGATTCTGCTGGAGCTATAAATTGGTGAGACTAAACATATGTATATGTATATATATGAACTATATGAAATATATGATACATACAGAATAAAATATATATGTATGTATGTATATATATATATATATATAAAACATATGTATATATAAGTATCCCAATGTATATAATATTGATGGATAGATAGATTTTCCAATGAAAAATAGCTTAATAATAGGTAATACCATTTTATGCATCTGATATGAACTCTAAACTATAAATAGAACCAAATAATAGTTCTCATTTTTTTAATACTCTTAAACAACCAGGTTTTATACTCTTTAATACTCCTAAACACCTAGAACACCTAGAACCAGGTTCTAGGTTGTTTCCATACAACAATCCTATTTTCTCTGTTTTTCAGTTAAAGAAACTAATGTTCTGATAGGTAATTAACTCTTTTGAGTTTATACAGCTAATATTAGGTATGAGATCTGATTTCATGTCCATGCTTTCTCTGCAGTTCCTTTAGCTTCCAAAGAAAGAAGAGATTTCAAACAAGTCCTACAATTTGGAAAAGAAAGATAACTTTCTCTCATGCTTTTTCTCTCTCTCTCAGCCTCTTGACCTCTCATCCTCTCTACCTCCCTCCACCCTCCTCCTTCTTTCTGTCTCTTTCTCTCTCTCTGTCTCTCTTTCTGAATACTATTTCATAAAAGTTAATAGTAACAACTAAAACTTGTGCTGTTTACACCTTATGACATGTTCTCCTGAGTTTCCCAGACACAGGCTATGACACGCATAAGTCAGGTTACTTTTTTCTTTAAGGATTTATTTATCTTTAGAGAGAGAGAGTGCACAGGCAGGAGGGGCAGAGGGAGAGGGAGAGAGAAACTGAAGCAGACTCTTCACTGAGTGCAGAGCCCAACATGGGGCTCCATAGCACGACCCTGAGATCATGACCTGAGCTGAAACCAAGAGTTGAATGCTTAACTGACTCCACCACCCAGACGCCCCAAGCCAGGTTACCTTAATATATATTCTCAGTTCTATTCCTGGGAGATTCTGATCAGTAAGTAAGGACAAGTCCCCAACATTTATAATTATATAAATGTCCTTTGGTCATTCTGATGTACAGTCAAGTTTTGGGAACCAGACACTGGTTGATTTGTTCACTACAAAATGCCACAAATGATCCTCTCAACTATTCCCTTCTGTCTGTATAACAGTGTCTTCTTCACTGTATCACAAGCAATAAAAACAAGAGGTTTCCAATACTCAGAAACTTGTTGCATACTTGCTCCTATAAAAGATGAGAGCAGTTACACAAAAATGTCTCGATCATTTTTAAAGTGTCAGGTCTTTGCTCTCTCAGGATCCTTTACTAGAGAAGAACATTCATATTTCTTCTGGTTCCCCTAATAATAATACTAAAAATGAAATGAAATGAAAAAGACTCTTTATGTCTCTAGTCCACTGCCAACTTTAATTCATAACAGTCAGTATTAATGCAAGCCTATGGTCCCTAGGAAAGATAACAGATGCCTAGACCTTATTTATTTTATTTTTTTCCCTTTTGTTCCTACATTTGATTTTCTCATGTTCTATCAAGGTTTCCTAAATCTATTTAGTCCAGATTTCAGCCTCAGGCATCTCTAAATGTGTTAGTTTAATACTTTATCATCTCTTCTTTGCATTCTTCATGGAGAATAGATAGCTTTATATTAAGAAACCACAATAAAATGTTTCCTGACATGGAAAGATTGATTCTGGGAACCTCCATCCAACACACTAAACTGATTTTTCTCATTTTGTACTGAAATCACAAAAAGCTTGGTGAAACTTATATTCAGGATTTCCCGTTTAGGGATACTGTTTTGAAAAGGATGTTTACAGTATTTCCTTTCATATAGCTCGGCCTGCAAGACAGAATAGATCATACAAGTCTGGAGATTGTCACGAGTCCAACATAGAAAACCAGGAAGATGTTACCAGAAGCAGATCTGGGAAATCACTAGAGCTAACAGATCCTTCACTTCAGAGATGTCATTTGCATTTCCTGAGTCTCAATTTCCTACTCTGTAATATAGGTTATTGAGGAGGTTTACTGAGGTAAAGATTATTGTCAAGTATAGTTTTCAAATAGTTAAAGACTCATACAAATACAGAATACAAATGTGTTAATTTATTAAATCATTAATAAAGAAAACAGAAAGTTGATAAGTCTACTACCAATAACAGCTGAAAAACTGTATTTACATGAGTTTTGTTTGAGTAAAGAATGTTAAAGATCTTTATATTAATTACAGAAATGCTTAATGTTACTTAAGATAATAAAATTAATAACCTTTGGGTTACCTTTCCTACTTAACCTAAATCTGCAGATTAGCATGGGGCTCCACAGTATTGAGCTCAAATAGCAAAGTTAAATGCTGATATTATCTTCGAATTGTTTATTATCTCAGCTGGGGCCCCTTTCAGAATATCTACAAGATCAAAACTATTTTCATAATAATGCTGAGTTTTTATTTGCCTCTTTCACTCTCATTCACTCATGAATGGAGTTTTTCAGAGGCTGTATGATATAAAATATTGTAACAGATTAAATGTAGGAACAGAAATGAGAATCAACTGTCTTCTCTTAAGCCAGATATTAGTGAGATTTATAAAAATGTAAAACAATGCTACTCTTTTCACTAATTTCTCATTTGTTTTGGAAAATGTATTTCTTTTATAGAAATGTGTAATTTGTGTCAGCATTCGATTATAGTTATGTTAAAATTAATAAATATATATATTTTTAGATTATATTTTAGATTTCCGGGGTGGTAAAAATCAATAGCAATAACCCACCAAATGCAAACCCAAACAGTTTTTAATGGAAAAACCGAGGTCCTAAGAATAAGATACTTGAGAACTGCTGTCCTAGAAAATCAAATAAGATTGGTTAGATGTGTTAAATAGTGCACAAGTATAACATTGAAAAGACATATTTTACTCTCTTTTGCCTGAATTCCACATTTTGGACTATATTTCTTAACAGAGCTAAGGGCACAACAAAGTGCCTGCTCCCAGAGCAGAAGCTCTATATTGTTTCCCTTCTCATTCTTTTTCTTCCATTTATTTCTAGTGAAACAGTCTAGTTACATATTGGCCATTATTTTGAGTCTGAAGTAGGATAATGGAGAGGAGAATCACTCTTTGTTCCAAGTCTCTCCCAGATATCTCATGCTGATGGCTAAGTTCTAAGCTCTGAGAAGATAACCCCTGTGGCCTTTGCATCCCAGAAAATTCACATGCAAAGCTTGAGAACTAGCCAGTTTTATGGTCAGACTCTGCTGCTCCTCCATACAATAATGTTTTAGATACCAGTTACTCATTGGTCATTGTGCTAGAGAATATGAATAAGAAGAAGCATAAAGCCTATGCCTGGATTAAGTAGTTTACAACTAATGAGAGCAATCATTTCAAGAAAACTTTTAGGATCCTGATCTTTAGTTCTGGTGTGACTCCATCATTGAGCTTCTCTTACATAAGTCCTGCATAACCTGATGTTGTTTGTGTCCTAGGATCTCAACCTCAAAGTCACTCACTCTAGAAACCTGGCTAACATCTCAGATTTTTCTACCTCTTCCAGTTATCTACTGTCTGGCACCATGTACTTTATGGCCCATAGAGCATTTTATTTTGTTAAATATTTGTATAAAAAAAGAAATATTTGCTCAATAATTCTTCTGAATTTTAGTCAGTGATCTCAGTGAGGGCAGAAAATGTATTTGGTTTGCTTCCATCTGGTGACAGTGTAAGTGTTTGTTGAATATGGGGAAGATGATAAGGGGCAAAAAGTTCCATTTCATCCACATAAAGTCATTAATTTATTCCATCAATTCATTTGTTTCCTCAATCATTAACTCAGTCATTGCCATTGTAAGTAATAAAATGATTTACCAGTTCTGAAAAGTCAAAATAAAACCTCCTGTCAATGTGAGTTGATATTTCAGCTAAGGATATAAAATATATAACTTTGAAATGATAAGATAGCAATTATAAGGTTAACATATAAAGCAGGGCTTAGAAATCTCATTACAGACTTTATATAAATCTGAAAAAAATATATATGGATACCTCGCAGCATTTCCTCTTAGCAGAAGTGGCATTTTATTAGATTTTATTTGCCCAACACCTAACCTGATACCTGACATAATACCAGATCTCAGTAAATGCTTTCATTTCAAAATCTGTAATGAGCAGGAAAAATTAACAAAAGGGATAAGGATTAGAACCTAGAAAATGACATAGTCATCATCATCTTCATCTTCATTATCACATTAGCTGTATATTTTGAATTTCATACGTTTACTAGGTACCAACCATTACATTATGCAATTTGCATAAATTATCTCAAATTATCTTCACAATTCTTCAAGGTAGGAATACTTTTCCATTTTCAGATAAGGAAAGTAATGTTTAAGAAATTCAGGTTACTTTTTCAAGGTTGATAGTTAACAAGGTTAGAGTCTATAACAAAACTGAGTTTTGTATGATAGCAATGACTGTCCTATTGCCTTAAACCATGCTACAAAAAAAAAAGAGAGAGAGAGAGACAGATAGATGTTATATCCCAGCTAACAAGGCAATTGGTTAAAAGGAAAGCTATAAATGAATTAGAACAACTAGATTTATATTATAAAGAGTAAAGCACAGACTTGGTCCTCAGACTATGCAGGAGTCCATCATTCTAAAGACACGCAATTTTCAATATTGTCCGGACATTGCAATGTAATTAAAGATGTTAATTTTAAACACACATATGTCATCACGTGGCCATTCCTTGGGGAAAGTGCTTTATATGTTCTGTTAATTTTTCTTAGATGTGAAAGATCAGGTTTTGACCATTTGAAATAGATAACTATATTTGTAATTCACATTTTTTCAATATGGCAATCAAATAATTAATTTTAGGAAAAAGAAGCACTATTTCTTTATTAGACATTAAATAAATCAAATGTAAATCTTCTACCATACAGCCTTACCTAACGAACATTACCATTTAGTCTTATTCTTTCTTATCATTTATGTTTAATGGGTTAAGTGAAAACACTGATTTAACAAAGTGATCATACTCTAACCTGTAAAGAGACATAAATACATTCCCTATCATCATATTAATGTGGTGATGATTTATATTTCATCTATTAAACTACATCAAATGGAGAGTTAAAATAAATTCCTTTATGCCCAGTCACCAAATCCTTCTATACATGTCATTAAAATTTAGTGTTGAAGGAAATTCACAACTATATCAGAAATTGAGTTCAATTAGGGACTCATTATGAAGGCACGGTGAAATTGATTTGCAACTGTATCTTTTTGGGCTTCCATTTTCTAATGCTAATAATAAAATTTTAACTCTGACAAGGAGAGTCATTAAAGTGCTTCATTGGAAGGGTTATTCATTATTTCAAAAGTGTATTATCTGGAACTGATTCCCTTCTGCTACCAAGATTTGTCATGTCCAAGAGATTAATGATGTCGAATATAAACTAGTTGGCTGACATCAGTTACCATGATCCACATTCTCAGTAGATTTATGTGCCATACTATGGTTCTTTTATGTCTTAAAAAATTTCTCCTTCTTTAAAAACAAGTATTACCTTTAGAAAATCAGTGCTATCTATTGTATAGACCGTGTCCTAGACACAGAAATTGTTCCCTTGTGATACTGTGGTGAAAATAGTTCTCAAAATTATATAAATTTGTAGTGCATATGCATGTACAATATAGTTGCATGTGATTCTGGTCGCATAATCAGTAGGTCAAAATGACCATAGGAATAGTTCAAAGAAGAGCATGCAGGAATTTCAGGCATCATGATTTTCAGCCAGCTTGCAAGATGTAGATAGTATGTATTCAAAGTATAAACTATCATCAAGGGTATAGGCATATTTACTGTCTCACACAACAAAAATGTGTTAGTTTCCTATTTTTATTACCATAAATTTAGCAGGTTAAAAAGAATCCTATCTATTATCTCATAGTTCTGTGGGTCAGAATTTCAGCTCAATGGCTAGATCCTCAGCTCAGTGAAATCACAAGACTAAAATCAAGCAGGCAGCTGGGCTGCGGTTCTCTTCCGGGACGTGGAGGCCTGTTGTAAGCTCTCTGCTAGTTGGCAGAGTACAATTTCTACCCGTGCTTTTTTTTTTTTTTTTAATGTAGGCTAATTGAATTTTTTTTTCTTTTCAGCGTAACAGAATTCATAGTTTTTGCACCACACCCAGTGCTCCTTGCAATGCGTGCCCTCCATAATACCCACCACCTGGCTCCCCCAACCTCCCACCCCCTGCCCCTTCAAAACCCTCAGGTTGTTTTTCAGAGTCCATGGTCTCTTATGGTTCTTCTCCCCCTCCAATTTCCCTCAAGTCCCTTCTCCTCTCCATCTCCCCATGTCCTCCGTGTTATTTGTTATGCTCCACAAATAAGTGAAACCATATGATAATTGACTCTCTCTGCTTGACTTATTTCACTCAGCATAATCTCTTCCAGTCCCGTCCATGTTGATACAAAAGTTGGGTATTCATCCTTTCTGATGGAGGCATAATACTCCATAGTGTATATGGAC
>PISX010001045.1:10064-36012 GCA_004024625.1 Mellivora capensis
GGGGGGGGGGGGGGGGGGGGGGTCCCTTGATTTTAAAGATAAGGGAATGAGGCCAGAGAGCACAGTGAGGTCGTCAAGGTGACACCACACCACACTCCCCTCCGCCCCAGGTGGGTTTGAATCAGAGAAGACGAAGAGGGTGTGGTGTGACCCTGAGTTGGGACTGCCGCCCGGCAGGTCTCCCTACAACAGAGCCGTGATGCCGGGGCCTGCCACCCAGAGGTGGCAGCTGTTGGGGGGCACCCCCATCCCAGCCCCAGGCTGCTCTGTGCACCTCCAGTCTGAGCCCGGCACGTGCAGAAGAGGGGAGTTGATTTTTCTTAGCCTTTGGCCTTTCCGCCAGCCAGTATAGGTTGAGTTTACCAGGGAGAAAAAAATGATCAGTAACTTCCGAGAGCCTCGACCTACTTGGGCGGCCCACGTAGCATTCTTCTGAGTATTTTCAATTCTCCTGGCCCCCTAGAAAAAAATTGCTTAGTATGAAACTATAAATGAGATCAATATAAAGATATTTTTAAAGCTTATTTTGCTCCAATGGGGACCCCAGTGAATACATCTATCTGTTAAATGCATACAGCCCCAGAATGTTTCATTAAGCATCGGAGCCCTCTAAATTCCTCGTCAGGCCTGGCCCTGTGAAAAGAACAGAATTTAAGAGCCGTGAGAACGTCCACTTGGCGGGGCCTGCCCCACCGCCTGTCACAGGGCCCTTTGTAGGGCTGAATATATTTTGGCTTGGGCAGAGAAAATGCATTTGCCAAAAGGGTTATTATTACCTTAGCAGTGATTCATTTAAGCGGTTTCCCGGGAGTGCTGTTTTATTATGATTTCTCAGCTCTCGGCTTGGTTCCTGCCCCTGCGGGGGGACCAGGCGGGTCAGAGCACAGACAGCCCATTCAGCCTGCCCTCGGGGCTTCAGCCGTGGCCTCTATCCTGCCGCCCGCCCCAGGTGAGCTGCCTCCCTGAGGTCCCTGGGGGCCTGGGCTTGGGAGCCGTCCGTGTCGCCATCCGTGTCCAGGGAAGGAAAGTAAGGTCACTACCATTCCTGGTTCCCAGGACTCGTCTGTGTCCTGGCCATGCTGGCTGCCCCATCGGGCAGGTACGTTCTATCCTCGCTCTGACCCTCATTATGCCAAAGGAAGACCGAGACAAAGCAGTGAGAAAAGAAACCGAACTTGCTGGTAAGGTCTGCAAGTGAGGCAGGCTTTCGAGAACGGGCTCACCAACACAGACACAACTGGAATGGAGACAGAACCGGACGTTACCAAAGCTCCCGAGTTTGCAGTGAGTCTCTCCCTGGGTTTGGTCGGAAAGCAGCACCTTGTGACATGATCTACACGGATGAGCGGTCACAGCAGATGCTGGGAAACGCGCCAGCATCGCAGGAGTGGGTGGAGTTGGGAGTCGGAGACATCCAGGAAGAGTCCAGGTGTCCGTCCTCATGGTGTCCTCACTGGGCGAAGCAGGCTCCCTGACATGCAGCCATCAGCCCAACCCGCCTTCCTGACTTCTAACCAGCCTTCCTCTCCTCCCCACAGGAGGGAAGGGACAGCCATTCTCTTCCCGTGACATGCTGACCAGAGCCCCAGAGGAGGCCCCAGAGCCCTCATCCAGGAGCCCCGGCCTGATGGGAAAGGGCTCCCCAAGGAGCTGTGGGCTCGAGTCGCTGAGGTGGCTCCCTCGTGTTCAGCCCACCTTCCCAGAGACTGAGGGCATGTCTGAGGAAATGTGATTCGGTCGCTGAACAGCCCAGGAAGGGAGGTGGGGTGCTCCCAGTCAGGGGCAATCCCCCCATCCCAGCACTCACCTTCCTGTCCATAGAGAATCTGCCCAAGGGAGACCCTCCCTCCCTTCGTAGGGACCTGACCCTCCCACGGAGCCAGCCAAGCACCAAGCTCCCTGCCCATCCCCATTTCACCTCCTAGACCTGTGCCCCTCGAACAGTGGCCACTGGACACAGGAGGCCACTGAGATGTGCGATCCGTGTCAAATATACACTGGTATCAAAGACTCTGTATGAAACAAGGACACGCACTGTCTCACTGATGATTTTTATGTGGTTTACAGGTTGAAATAAAGTTTTAAAGAGAGTAAATTTAAAAATATATTAAAATGACTGTCACCTGTTTCTTCTTTCTATTTTAACATGGCATAGACACGGTGTTCAATTTGTAGTCACATGTTAAAAAGGAATAAGAAACAAGTCTCTCCCTATCTCAGGGTCGGGGAATTGACTAGATCAAGACGTCTTGTCTCATTTGATGGTCCTCCCTGGTAAGCTCAGGCCGCCCCAGGAATGAGATTCGTAAGTGGAGGAGGCTGTTTCAAGTCACCAGCCAGGAGGTTCCGGCACCTTCCATCTAGACAATGGCCACCTCCCACACAGAACAGACAGTTCTGGCCCTGTGGATTCCCACCCCCTCCCTTCGGAGCAGCAGAAGGCAATTCTTAAAACGCGTCTGAAGTGAATCTAAGCAATTCAAAGACATTCTATGCCCAAGAAAAGGGTTCTCCTCGCCTTTCAGTCTGAGTCCCAGTGAAAAGAACAAGATCTGAGCTGATGCCCAAAGCAAGTGCCCTTTTGAGGTGTTGCCACAGGACCCAGCCCTTTAGTTAGGACGATCAGGAACTGAACTTCCAGAAAGGTAACTGACATTCCCCAAGTGACACAGCTGAGGTTCAGGGTGCCTCACCTTTTTCTCCTAGTTTATTAGGTTATTTAAGCTATGTGGGGGCAAAGAAAGATGGAAGAAAATGGATATAATGCTAACTTGCTTTTGTTCCTCTTGGAGAAGGAGAGAGAATGGAAAGGAAGAAGACATCCTTCAGTGCAAAACAAAACTTAGATCTTCAGTGTATACAGATGTGGGGACCTGGGGGTGCACATCCAGCCACACAATTTGCCAATTTTGAAAGAAGTGGTACGACAAGAAATGGGGAGGCAAAGGATGTGTGCAGTGCAGGAATGAGACCAGTGTTCGCTGGAACAGCCCAGTCCCAGCAGGTGCTCACCTGGGCCATTTACATAACACATCTAGTCTCTGCTTCCCTTCGGCCACCAAGCTCTGAACAGCCCCATGTGTGCACAATAAGGGAGCAAGTATGTGTTTTCCCAGCAAGATATCACCAGAGCGTGTGATGAGACACACAATCTGAAAGTCAGCACTCTGAGCACATGTGAGGGAGGGAGGAAGGGAGGGAAGGAGGGAGGACAGGCATCCAAGGACCCAAACTATATTGTTGACTGCTAGGACCAAATTGCACCAACTGCCCTTGTGACCGCGGTAACAACAAGAGAAAGACAGAAATCCTTCTCTTCGCTGGAATCCACAAGGTGCAGCTGAGGTCTGAGACACTGGGGGTGACGTTGCTGGAGCACAGAGAAGGTCGGGGGCTCGGGGGGTACAACAGGGGCTTGCTGCCTCCCCCTTCCATCTTCAGACTCATGGACTCTCTCCCTCAGGGACTGCCCAGAAAAGGAAGAACCAGAGAAAGGACTACAGTCGTTTTCAGCCTCCTTTCAAATCTGGAAACCCCATCCGTGCTCTCCTTTCTGAAGGAGGAAACAGTTGGGGCTAGCAGAGACCGCCCGCACGCTCCCCCTCTGTTGCTTTCCTGATCTGCTGGAACACTTAAGCAGACCTTTTGGGAAGAACTTCTGGTACAAAAAGTAATCACTGGTGCAGCTAAAAGCTGGAGAGAAATAAGAACAGGGAAGCAAAGTCCAAGGTCTCAGTTATTAATTTTATGAACTACACGGGGTTGCCGTCTCTCTTTGCAGCAAACTTCCTTTGTCATGGATGAATGTAAACATACAAAATTTCATTGGCAATTCTGGTCAAAATATTTAAATAGAAAAATTTATGAGCAAAAGAGTGATTTTATTATTCAGTTCTGTTGCAACCAGCCCCCTGAGTTTTTGCTCAGATTTATTTCAGCTTAAAGGCAGTCTCCTGTTCATTTTCTAATGCCTTCAACCCAATTAACATGTAACAGTTGATCAAACACTCTTGCATTTTATTTTTTCTGATTGTAAAAGAAACTCATGTTCCTTCTGCTTCTGGGAAGATGAAGTAGACCTGCTTTTTCCTTCTTTTCCCCACTAAGAATAGCTGAAAACTCTGGACATTGTATGCAAAACAAACACAAAACACCCTGAAAGGTGGTAGACCAGGTAAGGCCCCAGGGACACTAGGAAGACACATTGGTGGGGGGAGGGGAGGTTCCTGGCTTTGCCCTTGCCTAGTATATTCCAGACTCAGAGATCAAGGAAGCTGCAACCCAGAAAGGTCAATGGGCAAAGACCCAAAAAGCCCTAACAAAAGCCTGCTCCCTCTAGCCAGAGGATAAGGAAAGAGGCCACCTGGCTGGGCAGTAAGTTATTAGACAATCACTTTCTACTCCAGCCAAACAGGATGGAGAAAGCCGTGGCCCCTCCTCACGCATAAGAACAAGGGCAAGTGGAGCCCAGACCTCTACTTCTACCCTCCCCTGCCAGCAGAGTGTTGCAGGCTTCAGGCCAAAATCACTCATCACACCAAGAACCAGGCATATCTCAAACTGAATGAAAAAAGACAACCAAGAGATGTTGACAGCGAAGTGGCAGAGGCGTTAGAATTATCTGGCAGAGATTCTAAAGCAGCCATAACAAAAACGCTTCCACAAGCAATTACAAACATGTTTGCAACAAACGAAAAAATTGAAAGCCTCAGCAAAGAAATCAAATATATTCTAAATGGAAATCTAAGAACTAAAAAGTTTGATAGAAGGCTCAGTGGATAAGCTCAGCAGCAGAATGGACGGGACAGAGGAAAGACATGGTAAACTGGGAGACAAAGCAGCAGGCATTGTCCAAACTGAACACAAAGAGAAAATATTCTAAGAAGAGATACTACAGAGTCTCCAGGACCTGTTGGACTACAACAAAAGATCAAATGTCCATGTCATCAGAGTCCTGGAAGGATAGGAGAAAGAAGAAGGGGCTGAAAAACATTCAGAACTATAGTGGCTGGTAACTTCACCAATTTGACAAGACACAAACCTACAGATTCAAGAAGCCGAGCAGGCTCCAAACAGGACAAACCCAAAGAAATCTGCGGACACATCATAACTAAGGTCTAAAAGTAAGACAAGGAAAAGATCCTGAAGCAGCTGGAGAAAAACAACATCATACTCCAGAGAAAAGAACAATGCAAATGGCTATGGATTTCTCATGAGAAACCAGAGTCCAGAAGGACGCAGCACGATAGTTCACATGCTGAAGAGAGAACCGTCTGCCCAGAATCGTTGTCCTGGGTAGGAATGAGGAGGAAAAACGAGATATCCTCAGATGAAGGAAGACTACTAAGAGAATCTGTCACCAGCAGACGTGTCCTAAAGAATGCCTCGTGGAGGTTTTCTGAGCAGAAAGCAAACAGTAGAAGAAGGAACTTGGGACATCAGGAAGGAAGAAAAACACACATAAGAAAGACTTCGAGAACAACAATAGGCTTTCCTTCTCCTCCTGAGATTTTGAGGTTATGTTTGATATTTATAATTATAACACTGTGTGAGGTGGTTCTAAACAGACTTAGAGTAAATATTTAAAAGGATGATATCATTGATGGGGTACAGTAAAGGGACATAAAGAGAGGTAAGATTTCTATACTTAACTCCATTCAGCAGAAAGGGACCCCATTAACCCCATCTGAAACATTGCCTCTACGGTGCCAGGACCCCCCACCAGACTGAACTAAGGGTGAACGTCTGGACCTGAGGGGCTCCTTGGCCCCTGTCCACCAGGGGAGGCTGCTAGGCTGACTCCCCTTTCCTGGCAGAGGGCTATCCTTCCCACCACCTCTTGCAATCAGATGGGAAGCCATATGCCTCTTGCTGAAAGTCACCTGAAAAGATTGGCAGTGACTTGAAACTGTTCTCTGCTGTGAAGGGCTAGGCCTGTTAGGGAATGACTAGGGAACCATGCAAAGGAGGTTTGGGCTCCCATCATCAATGCTACCTGTATGAGTCTTATATTAACCTATAACTACTAGAAATTGCCATCTGGACTCATCAGAGCTGTCCCAGCACTGTACATTCGCAGACCCCTAAGCTGAGGCCACCGTAGCGGAACAGGGCATAGCCAGATGGAGTCTACCCTATGCAGGTGCTGCCAACGTGGACAGGTAATCCAAAGGAAGAACAAGAATGGGAGAATGAACAAGAATGGGAGAATGTCCCACCGTCAAGAGGAGGAAGGATGATATGTGGGGCACAGGTGTCTTAAAGGAATTCCAAAGTAATCATGGGAGGAGAGGGGGTCCCAAAGCATGGGTAGCTAGAGAGCATGGGGCTCCCCCTTGTGGGGAAGAGAGAAGGTACAGCCCCCCCCCAACCACCAGCTGACTTGTGTGCAAAACAAGAGCACCAGCTTGCCCTCAGAGAGGAAATTTCCAAACCCCCACTCTTCCCCGTGGGACCAGCTTCAAAAACTTTGGGATTCAGGTAGCAAATAGGGACCAGGGGAACAAAACACACCTGCACTTGTAGAGGTAAGGGGCGAGAGGGCTAAATCTTGAAGCATCCAGACGAGACCGATGACAGGTTCTGAAGACGATTTCAGGGACAGAGAGGTGGAAGGCAAGTGCAAAGTGGAAAGACTCAGACTGTGCCAGGGTCACCTGCTCGTTCATGCCAACAGTGTGCTTAGTGGTGAGCACCTGTCTTTGTTCCGGAGGCTGGGGTCACACGGACACTGCATGCCTCCGTGAGTGACCCCAATAAAAGCCTCAGCAAGTTTCCTCTGTTGGCAGCACTCTGCGTGTGCTATCACGCATCCTTGCTGACATTACGTGTGTCTATGTGACCACCGGGAAAGCCACAGCAAGCCTGTGCCTGCTTTCTCCTAGACTGCCCCCCCCCCAGGCGCCTGCCCCCCCCCCAGCATCATGACGACAAGCTCCATGGGGCCTGAAGAAGGTGCAGAACTCCGGGCCCCAAAGGGTCTCTGAGCATCTTGAGTTGGGGGGGAGGGGTGCCGGGAGGGTCAGAATGGAAGGGCCTTGAGCTTTTTGTGCCCTTCCTAGCGTGGGGATACCCTCTGGCCAAGTTCTCCAGCGGCACCTGCCTGCCCTTTAGAGAGAAATGGAGAAGCAAGCGAACATCCTCCCCGAGACCTGGCTGCCTGTGCCCGGGACAGCCAGCTACAGGTGGGGCTCTGTCCACAGCAACAGTAGTGATATTCCGGGCCCCGCCACTTGGTGTCGAGGGGCTGCCCTGTGCATGGCAGGCAGGAGCATCTCTGCTCCCTATGCTCTGGTGGCCAGCCCCTCAGGTGTGGTACCTAGAAATGTATCCAGCCACAGCCACTTGTCCCAAGGGGGCAGGACCACTGCTCTGGAAGCCACTTCAGTCACGTTCAGGATTTGGTGTGCAGCTACTTTCTTCCAAACCACTTCTGTTTTCTTTATAAAACACACACACATACAAGCATGTGCACATGCACACACATGCATCCCATAGAAAGCCACCGGCCAGGAGGTACCAATGAATAGATACCTCGGAACAGGGGCCACACGACTCGGGAGGCCAGGAACCCATGTGACAGCCACAAGGCCATGGCCTTCCACCTTTCCAGCCACATGTTGTGAGGACAGGGCTCAAGACGGATGCCAGGCAGGTCTTAGCAGATCGTCCCTGCTTTCTGGGAGTGACCCAGGCTGCAGGGAGCCCACCAGCCTCTGCCCAGAGACAGCAGCTTGGAGAGCCTGACCA
This sequence comes from Mellivora capensis, assembly GCA_004024625.1. NCBI lineage: Eukaryota > Metazoa > Chordata > Mammalia > Carnivora > Mustelidae > Mellivora > Mellivora capensis. The sequence continues at coordinate 17,814 of PISX010001045.1, forward strand.
CATGATGTCGTTGTCATCTGGGTCCCGTGAGACAGCACGCTCTTCAGATCTCCAGCGACAGCAGGAGGGGGTTGAGAATATGGAGAACTTCACTCAAGGCAAGGCATCGGGCAGCGGGAACGCAGTGGAGGGTCCTAAAAACCCCTCTGAGCCACCCAACCAGAGTCCTCGCCAAAGCTCGTGGTCAAAGTCTTTGAAGAAAGGTTTCATTCCTTCCTGATTCACACCCCTCCTGGCTTCACAGAGAGCAGAGGCACAGAAACAAAAACGAGTCATCGGAATCAGAGGGAACATTCCAGGGCCCCCGGCACCGACACAACCCCACGGCTGGATCAGCCCCGTTAAGGGGTCACGCCATTCAGAGGGGCGGCAACCCTGGGATTGAAATTCCCTGAAATGAGGAATTCCTCATTTCAAAGTCCTTCTGCAAAATGCTGCTGGCAGCTGGTGCGTTTTTCCTTTGAGAGGAACCAGAACAGTTCTAAACGTTGCCCCTGGGGGACAGGCCCTGCCAAAGGGGGGGGGGGGGGGGGGGGGGGGTCAGCGCAAGTGGAAATTAGGATTCTCCTGCAAGCGGTTAGGGACGGGGCCCGACTGCAGTGAGGCTGCGGAGGAGCCACGTGGGCTGAGTCACTCACCCTCCACTCGGGGACTTTCTGGGGGAGGGAGGGAGCACGAGGGAAGGAGGGGAAGTTTGTCAAGACTGATGATTACCAGAACACAATGAGCCGTGATCAAAGGGCGGCCTCTCCTGCTTTGGAATAATTCTCAACACTTTGTAAGAACCTGGATTCCACCTCAGGCCTCGGGCCACGTAGGCCAAAGGTGAGGCTAATTAAATCAACTTATGGAACGTGAGGATGGAGGCAAGAGGCGGAGTTGCAGCTGGAGGAGGAAGGCACCTAAGCCAGCCCCGCACCCCAAGCAGCACCTGGGGAGCCAGCGCCCTGTGAAACCTGATTCAGACCAGGGCCAGGATGCTCTCCTTAAACTTGAACCTTAAACCATGCCCTTTCATCCTACTGGGCCTTTGCACAGGACGCCATTTGTCCACCCACCCCCATCCTTAATCTACTAGATTGTTCTGGAAAAATCCCCTCCTCGGGAGATTCCCCAGACCCCAGGACATCACCACGTAAGCCAGAATCCCTCCTCTGGGGCCCACATGACAGCCAGCAAGCCACTTTTCCCATTTTTTTCCCTTGGGTCACTGGGCTGAAGGTCCCAGGAAGGCAGGGCCAGGTGGTCCTATTGGCTGGGCACCAAGGGCAGTGGCTGCCCCTTGACTGGGCTTCCGAAATGCTTATGGAATTGAGTCTGTGTCCTGGGGCTGCTGACACAAAGAACCACAGACTTGGGGGCTGAACACAGCAGAGATGTACTCTCTCACAGCTCAGGAGGCCCAAAGTCCAAGATGGAGGCACAGGCGGAGTTGGTTCCTTCTGGACCCTGTGAGGGAGACTCTCTGGCAGGCCTCCCTCTGGCCCGTGAGGGCTCCAGCAACCCTTGGCACTCCTTGAGGCTGCATGAGGCCAACTTCTGCCTCCCTCTTCATGTGGCCTCATTCTCTCTGGGTCTCCTCCAAGTCTCCATGTCCAAACCTCCCTCTCCTTCTTCTCTTAAGAATACTGGTCATTGGATTTAGGGCCACTCTTCTTCCAGTATGATCTCATCTTGACTTGTTTATATCTGCAAAGACCTCATGTCCAATGAAGGCCAACATCCACGGGTAGTAGGGGTTAGGACAGGACACAGTTCACTGCACTGAGGCAATGCCTGAGGGAAGGTCAGTCCTAGCCCCGGAAGCAGTATCCTTAAGCATCCCATCTCCCTCTACTTTCCTAGGCCTTCGGTGATGAGCACTTCCTGCCCTTGGAAAGGTGAGCATGTGACACCAGGTGGCCAGCAGTGATGCCCAGTGAGGGAATAGTCCAGTCCCCACACCTGAAATCCCAAACTGGAAGTGAGTCCTCAGTCACTAATCATAACCATATCCCAAACACACACACCACACCACAGTTGTGGGAACACAGGCGTGGGGGTAAATGTGTGAGTGTGGTGTGTGTGCGCGTGTGTGAGACATGAGGTCCATATGTGATATGGGTGTGGGTGTGTGTGGACAGCTGAAGGTCTGCCTCATTCTACTTACCTTGAGAGATTTCATGGACTTGATGTGCTTCGTTAGATAAAAAATGTTTCCAAGAAACCAGGAAAGTTTCCCCAGTGGGGCAGGGAGGTGGGAGAAATGATATTTTTCCGACTGCAGTCAGTAGTAAATGGTAGTTGTATTAGTCAGCTCAGGATGTTATAACAAAGGGCCACGAGGGCAGGGGGCTTCAACACGGAAATTTACTTCCTCACAATCCTAGCCACCAGAAGCCCAAGATCAAGGGCCATTAGGGTTAGCTGCTGGTGAGGTCTCTTCCTGGCTTGTAGACAGCCACCTTCTTGCTGTGGGTTCACACGGCCTATCCCCTGTGCATTCACAGAGAGCGGGAGATCTCTTCTGCCTCCTCCTCTTGTCATAAGGACATCAGTGAGATTAGATCAGCGTGCCATCCTTATGACCTCTTTTAGCCTCAGTGACCTCCTTAGAAGCACTACCTCCAAATATTGGGGGTTTAGGGTTTCAACATACAAATTCTGAGGAACATGATTCAGTCCATAATAAGATGTAATTTGAGGAGATATGAGTGCCAACACTTCTCTTTGGAAGAGCGTAAAGCACCAAGGAGAAAGGACACCTGAGCAGTGCTGAAAGAATGTGGGACAGGGTGCACCCTCACCTAGGAGGCTGAGGTGTGAGGCAGGAAGTGTGACTGGCTTGGGAGGGGCTCCAGGAATAGCCAGTGAGGCCACAGAAGTGGGACCCCTGGATCCACACCTGCTGGAAACACAGGGAGCTTCCCTGGCTCCCTAAAGGGGACCCGATGCTCCTGTGAGGGATGTGAAGAGTGAGTGTCTGAAAGGAAAGCAGCACTCCAGTCTCCCTCACAGGATTCCTGGTGACCTTGGTACCATGTGCTGAGGGGACTGAAGGAGGGGTTCCCAGGAGACCACACACAGACACCCAGAAGACCAGAGCCAAGGGGACTCCAGGCAAGGCATGGTGACTAGGGGACCTAATTATGATGATCCCATAGTCAGCAAATGCACTCATGCAGCACATGTGGGAGATGGTCAGAAGGGCATGGGTTCTAGCAGGAAGTCATACCAGATATGAGCTGTTCACCCATTTTCTTGGGCTTTCCTCAAACATTCCCTGGGGGCCAGGGCCATAGCAGCCTCCAGATCCTCCAGAATGTTCTTCATGACACCCTGGAATATGCAAAGTTCAGAGGACTCCCAGGAAGCCACCTGAAGTTGGGGCAGGGGGCTTACTTTCCTTCATGGATGTACAAAGACAATAAGGGGTGTCCTTCCCCTATGCTGCCTTTCCCTAGAGGATGCTCTGTGTGGCTCAGACCAGGCTCTATGTCTCAGGGGTGCCACACCCTCACCAAGCCCCCACCTCCTCACCTGTGGATTGGTACTTCTCTCAGGAAAGATGGGCGAACGGTACTCGGCTCATGAAATCATTGTGCCAACCACCAATACTGGCCAAGAAAAACCCATGATTCACCCCACAGTGCTGCCCTTTGCATTTGAAGAGGGAATCCCGAACCAGCCAGCCAGCAGAGGGCACCCCCTCAGGCCCCAATTCTCTGTTCAACTGGGGCTGGTGTCTCCAGCTCTGCTTCTCAACGCCTCTGCTCAAAGGAGGTGGTGATGGGCCCATTCACTGCACATGGAGCAGGTTAATTTGCTGCTGGGACTTTCCAGTCACTTAGAGTGAAAATAATTGCATCCACATGGCATTTGTTTATAGAGAATTTCACTCATGTTTCACTGAGTACCTTCCTTTTAACTCAGTGACTGAACCACCACCCACCAGGTTCCCCTTCTTCGATTACTGCTGTTTCCTGTTCCCTGAGCAGTTTGGGTTCTATTAAATGGTGTCAGGTACAGTGCAAGAGGGACTCGAGTGTTGAGTAAAGGGTTAGAGATGGCCCACCACACAGTAACTATACAAACTCCCGCAACCACTTTAGCCCTCTGAGCCTCAGTGTCCCCCATCTGTAAAGTTGCAACAATAACTCTGCTAACTACTTCAGGGACAATTATGAAAATCAAATTAAAAAATCATATGACAAAATGCAAACTGCTCCTGATATAAGTAGTCTGGAATTATTCCATCAATCTGCTCTAGTGTGACAGAATGGCTTGTACCAGACCAAACTCCCTGCCAGAAAGAACAAAAAAGCTGGATAAAACACACAGATCTCAGGGAGAAGAAAACTGACTGATGTGAGTCTGACACTGAGTGCTGCTCCCACCCTCTGGGTATTTGGAAATTCCTAAGCAGCATGGATGTGAGAGGATTAGAAGCCAAGCAGAAAGTGGCTCTGAGTAAGAGAAGCAGAGTTCCTATCTGCAGAAGCAGATTCTCAACAATCTCACAGGTCTAAGGGGGGGGGGGGAAGAAAGACAATTATAGTCCAAGGTACCAATTCAGTCAAAATGGGAGGACCTTAGGAGACATGCATAGAAGAGAACACATAGAAGGGAGCCTAACACTCTTCACCATTTATCTCCTCAGAGCGACTGCTTTTGTGCAAACAGCATCCCATGGGCTGACAGGCCCTGGAGAAAACAAAAGTCAAGAGTCTGAAAAGCCAAGCAGAGATTCAGGCACTGTCACTATTGAGTAACTGGAGTTCAGGGTACATCGAGAAGCACACCCATGAGTAAAGATGATCCAGGAATTGATTTGGCCTGACAAATACGAAAAACCACCTCAAATCAGTTCACTACCTGATTAAATTCAATCAGTCTGCCCCTAATCTAACTGCCTATCATAAGCAAAAGTAAACATTCTCTAAAGGAAGATAATATCATTCAGAACTGCATCAGTTTATGATACAATGCCCAACATTCAATCAAAAATTACCAGACACATTGGACTTAGGATCAAGAGAAAAAGTCACAAGAGAATAATAGTGTAAAAACAATTCATTAATAATTAACCATTAATAAATAACCATTAGTAAATAACCCTTAACAGTAGAATAAACAAATAAGATGTAGTATAGTCATATAATGGATTTCTATGTGATAATAAAAAACTACTGCTAAACAAGAAAACTTGGGTGAATTCAGACATAATGGTGAGTAAATAACTCAGGGATAAAGGAATACATACTAAGGAATCCACTTATGGGCAATCCAAAAATAGACAAAACTAATCCATAGTGATAGAGGTAAAAAAAAAAATGGTTGTCTTTGAGGAAAAAAATCATATGTAAGGAACATGAGTGAGACTCTGGGGTGCTAGGAAGATAAAATATCCTAATAGAGGTGATTATTCAGATATGAATATTGGTAAATGATAATATAGAGATAGAGGTTGAGACAGATAGAGATGTGTGTGTGTGCATGTGTGTGTAATAATTCATTGGGCTAACCACAGGATTTGTGCAATTTATCATGTACAAATTATACCTCATTGAAGATTTTATTTATTTATTAGAGAGAGAGAGAGAGAGCATAAGCAGATGGAGTGGCAGGCAGAGGGAAAGGGAGAGGCAGGTTCCCCACTGAGCAGAGAGCCCAACATGGGGCTTGATCCCAGGACCCTGGGATCATGACCTGAGTCAAAGGCAGTGGCCTAACTGACTAAGCCACCCAGGTGCCCCTAAATTATAACTCACTGAAAAAAGAAAAGAGGGAAATACTATTTCCAAAAAAATAGAACTCAATACATGACTTTATAAGCAGATTACACATAGCTGAAGAGAGAATTAAAGAACTATAAGATAAGTCAGTAGAAAATTAAATACAGAAAAGAAAAATACAGATTAAAATACAGGAAATCATCTTTAGGGAAATCTGGGACAAGGAACACTTAATATGTGAACAAAGAAAAAATTACAAGGTGGTAGGTAGATTTGAGCCCAAATACATCAGCAATTATAATAAATGTAATTTTGTTAAATATACCAATTAAAAGACAAACTATAAGATTAGATAAAAATACAAAGTTCAACTTGATGAAGTTTGAAACTTATAAGAGACATATCTTAAATATAAAGATTCAGAGATTGTGAAAGTAAAAGGAGTGTTCAAAAAGATATATTATGCAAACACTAATGAAAGGAAAGCCAGTGAAGTTTACTAATATTAAATTAAACTCAAAAGCAAGAAGCATAAATAAAGAGAGATCTTTCATAATAAAAGGGTCAGGAAGTATTGACAATTCCAAATTTATATGCACCTAATAATACAGTCTTTAAATATATAAAGCAAATTGGGATGCCTCAGTGGTTCAGCCACTTATACATCCAACTCTTGATTTTGGCTCAATGTGATCTCAGGGTCGTGAGATCCAGCTCCGAGTCAGGCTCTGTGCTCAGCAGAGAGTCCACTCCTCTCTCTCACACACTATCTCTCTCTCTCTCTCCCCCCTCACTTGGCCCCTCCCCCTGCTCACACTCTCATTCTCTAAAAATAAATTAATTAAAATATATATAACACATATATAAAGCAAATAATTGTACAAATAGAGGGAAAACAGATGAATCCACAACCAAAATTAAATATTTTAATAAATATCTATTCAAAGTGGACAAAATAAGCAGACAAAAATATCAGTAAATACACAGAAGACTTGAGCAACATATTGAAATCTCAATAATTTTAAATAAACACATTGTATTTTCTATTTTCCCACTATAGTGGAATTAACCTACAATTGTGGGAAAAAATTTAAAACTTTTAAATTTAAAATTTTAAAACTTTTAAAAATTAAAAAAAATAAGGAAATTAGAAATATTTTGAAATGAATGAAAATGAAAGTAGAAATATCAAAATTTAAGAGATTAAAGTCAAAGCATGCTCAAAGGAAAATTTTTTAAGTTTATATGCACATAAAAAGAAAAGAGGCTAAAAATCAATCAAAAAAGTCAACATTTCAAGAAATGTAAAAATAACAATAAATTATACCCAAGGAAGAAATCAACAAAGCTTAAAGTGTTATCTAGAAGCAACTTGTGAATGTGGCTGTCTAATAAAGTGAACCCCAGTGAGATTCATACATGAGCCACACTATAGAAAAATTCCATCAGTGAATACATAGACTAAAGGGGATAGAGACAGAACTAAATGAAAGGAGCTGATTTGATCCCCAAATTCCACTAACAAGAATAAGACTGTGAAAACGACTCCACTGCAGATATGCACCATCTTTCTTACAAAAAGGATGACTCAGAGGGTGGAGCCAAGAGGCCAAAGGGCAGAGCCAAACACTCCGGAGAATCATTTCTGGGCCTGGAGACCTAATCAAGGAACCTCCAACACTGACCCAGTTGGATGAGAGAACTGTTATGGACCAGCAACTTGTTTGCACCTCCTATTCCCCCCTCTTTAAAGAGGGGTATCTGTAGTGACTTTTTGCCATGCTGGTCACACCACTGTCCATTAGGTGTCAGGAGCAGAAACTCAGCTCTAGTTTCGTGGATCTGAAGATGGAGAGGAATGATGCCGGAGGAGCTGTCTTTCCAGAACTTGGAATCTACAGAGCATTGTGGTGAGCACAGCACACTTGGAGGAGTCTGACCCATCCAGAGAAAGAAAAGGATCTGGTGGGTACAGCTGCGAGGAAATGAGAGGTTGAGAAGAGTTGGCAGGCATGGGGTTTATGACCCTCAGTGAAGGGTCAGGGAAGTTTACTCTCACGCTCAATGGCAGAACTGGAAAGCCACATGGGGTCAGTGTAGACATAGGAAAAGGTGAAAATGGGGCCAGATCTCAACCCTGAATCTAAAATTGTACATCCAACTAGATCTGTTCCACATTTTTCACAAGGATGTCTCCAAGATACCTCAAATTGAACATTTCCAAGACCAAATCTGATCTAGTAGCTTCCACATGAGTGAATGACAAGACTCCGTCCAGTTGCATGAGGTAGAAATTGAGGCCCAGTCCTTGATCCCTTTCCCCTCCTTACCACTCACCATCTGATCAGTCACCAAGACCAGAAGATCTGACTCCCTAAGCAATTCTAATATCAGCCCACTTTTCTCCATTCCCCTCTCCTGCGCCACCAACCACCACCACAATACAAGTTGCAGAATCCACATTGGCCTCAGGAAATGGGCAAATTATTGGCCCCACCCCTATACATCAAGACTGGCTCTTGTGGCCAATACACTCTTTTCAAAATACAAGTGCTTTTGTGACTTTCCCTAATTAAACCATTAGGTGGCTTTCCAAAGCTCCTGGAATGAGGACCAGAGTGCTCACCTGGCCCAGGAGACACTCCACAGTCTCCACCTGCTGCCCCCACCAACTCCCTTGCTCCTCTCTCCCGCCAGCCTCACTGGCCTGCCTCCTCTCAGTCCCTGGGGTTACTGAGCACCCTACCACTGTGGGCCTCTGTACAAGATCCCCCTCTCCCTCCACCCTCAAACCTGGCCCTTCTCCTAGGAAACTCCCAAGTTTCAGCTAGGGGTTTCCCCTTAGAAGCCCTCCCCGCCGCTTAATACATGCCCCACTAAACAGTACTTCTTTCCTCGGCATCCCCTGCTTGGGTTCATTTACCCTTTGAAATAAGCCTAAGCAGTAGAGGACATTCTCGGTCTCCCCTTATACATGAAGAGACATGGGCCCAGACGAGTGAAGAGAAATGCCAAGGTCACAGAGCTGGGGACACTGAAGAAATGGGAGGCCCAGGATATATCTGATGAACAGAATGGGGAGAAAAACTATCAGGAAAGTACTTCTCACTTAGAAAATGATGATACTAAGAACAGGCATAGAAGTAAAATGCTGTGATTAGGGCTTCCTTACTTGTAAACTCCTTCCCTCCTGCACATTCTCTTTCTCTCTTCTCCCTCGCTTGTTTCCTCCTTCCCTGCATTCAGTAGCTAACCTGTCTCTCTTTTAATAATTCCCAAAGGAGCTTCCTGAACAGTCTTTCCCACAGATTTGAAAATTCCATGCAATAAAAACGTCAAGGGTGAAATAAAACAATGCATTTTTTCGGCCCTACATCAGGCCAAATTACACAATAAAGGACCAACGACTGAACAAAAGAACTCAGGATGAGGACCACATTTAACTTGCTGGAACCCCAGCTGAGGTCTGTATTAAATGGAGTGGGAGGGACAGCTGAAGTCGTCATTCTCCAACGCTTTTGTACATGGGGGGCAATCTGCTCAGCCCTTCCCTCCCCTCCCCAGGCTCCTGCCCAGCCAGGGCAGATACAAACCCTGAAGAGACCATAAGTGACTCTTAATCTCACAAAACAAACTGAGGGGTGCTGGGGGGAGGGGGGGTCGGGAGAGGGAGGTGGGGTAATGGACATTGGGGAGGGTATGTGCTATGGGTAGTGCTGTGAAGTGTGTAAACCTGGCGATTCACAGACATGACCCCTGGGGATAAAAATACATTATATGTTTATAAAAAATTAAAAAAATTAAAAAACCCTGAAGAGACTCTGATCAACTTCCACAATGGTGACTGCTGACAAAAACATCCTTCTTGCTAGAAGCAAAAATTTGCATTATGCCTGCTTGGGGTCCCTCCACTGGAAGCCCTGGGGGCCCAATGTCCCTAGGGCTCTGAAAGCCATCCCTTCCCTATCTCTGCACTGGGTCCAATGCACCTGCTTGGCTGAATGCATGACTGTGACCGTACACGACCCGAAAGGGCCAGTTCGGCCAGGCTGACAGCATGGCTGCACTTGGAGCCGGGAGGCACCAGGCCCATCCCGGCACCAATGGAGATGGTGCGTCCAGACATCTCACAGTCTGGGCAGAGAAGGGACAAGGCCTTTCTCATCACTGTCTCTTTCATCAGGCAGCCCATTCATGCTTCCCAGCTTTTTTTTTTTTAACCTTTTTAAACATTCTTATCTAGGTGAAAGGACTCAAAGACTCCTGTCCTCAGAGTAGCTGAAAATCTTGCTCTGTCCAAATACCAATTTGCACCTTGTTGTTCTATGAGTGACCAGCGCTTTCTATCTTGGACTTGTCAGAAGACAGTGCAGGGTCCCCCAAGAAGCTCGGAACACTGGGCACCAGCTCTGGGTCTCTGGAAATGCCTTGGGAACACTGTCTCCTCTGACCTGTCCAGGACAAGGTCAGGGCCCAGCCCAAAGAATGAGGTGCAAGCCCTCCCCAAAGTCCCCGTCCCCAAAATGACCCACAACAGGCCAGCATCTAAGCTGGATGACTTGTAAAGTTGATTTTGATTTGAAGGGTTTGGGGAGGGAAATGTTTACTGTTTCCAGACATGGATGGTGACATTCTGATATGCTGACCCCCAAGGTGGCACTCGGTCCCACTGTTCTCATTACACTGGATATGAACTTACACACACTCTTACAGCAGGTCAATCAAATCTCCCCACCCCTCTGAGGCCTCCTCAATTTTGACTTTGCCATCACAGACAAGAAGGGGAAATGCCAAAGATGCTTAGTTACGCACCAGAGACTGTCAGTTCCTCCCCTTGATTTGTTAATAAGGAAAATGGGACCCAGAACACAGATATCCTACCCAAGTCTAGAGACCCAGCTGGCATCAGACCCAGAGTCCTCCAACCCTCCAAGTAGATTCTCAGTCCACAGGAAGACTCACGCTAGGGCAGGTGTGTTTCTCTCTTTCAACAGGAAGACCCTACAGGACTCAACACTATCACCAGCCCCCAGGGGCCTTCTGCATGTCCATCCTGGCTCTGGAAACCTATTGCTTTTTGGTTTTCATCCTATTTTCCATATAGATTAAGATAATGCTTGAAATCTAAGGTCCTTCTAAGTATCAGTGACAAGGTAGCACTGGGTTCAGGGCTTCCCCTGAGGTGGCTGATATGTTAAAATATAAACTTAGTCCCAAGGAAATCAGCATGCACACAGATACACACACACACACATACACCATGTTGGTGTCAGAGGAGGCCTGGTGGAGAGTCAGGACTTCCCAACACTGCCCAGTGGTAATGAGGTGGCCACCCAGCCACCCTACACCCCTACAGCTTCTGGAAAGTCATCCTCTCCATACCCCAGGGTGTCAACAGAGGCCAAGAAGGGAACCTGGACTTCCACCCCACATGACAGTAACAAGAACACACCCCCTTCTCTCAGTGACAAGGCATCAGAGGTCACCTGCTAAAACAGATTTAAACAAAATCCCAAATACCCAAAATGTTCAGGATACAATCAAAAATGACTCATCATACCAAGAAAGAGAAAAATCTCAACTTGAATGAGAAAAGACAGTCAAAAGATCTCAACACCGAGATGACACATATGCTGGAATTATCTGACAAGGATTTTGAAGCAGCCACCACAAGTATGTTTCAATAAGGAATTATGAACACACTTGAAATAAATGAAAAAGTAGAAGCCTCAGCAAAGAAACAGAAGATGTGAAGAACCTAAAGGAGAATTTATAACTGAAAAATGCCAAAACCAAAGCTTTTTAAAAATTCACTGGATGGCTCCACAGCAGGACAGAAAAGGCAGAGGGGAGAACTGGTGAACTGGAAGAGAGGGCAGTAGAAATCTCCAATCTGAACGCCAGAGGTAAAAATAGACTAGCCCAAAAATTAATAGTCTCGGGGACCTGTGGGATGATAAGGAAAGACGCGACACTCATGTCACCCAAGTAATGGGAAGAAGGAGGGGGACACACAAACACCCCTACAGATTCAAGAAGCTAAGCAAACTCCGAAAAGGATAAACTCAACAAAACCTGCACCAGAACATGTCATGAGACTCCTCAAAGCTAAGGACAAAGAAAACACCTTGAAAGCAGCAAGAAAGAAACATCTTTTTTTTTTTAATTCTGTTTATTTAAGTAGTCTCCACACCCAACATGGAGCTCATGACCCCGGGATCAAGAGTCATATGCCCTACCAAGCCAGCCAGGTGCCCCCAGAAACATCTCCCCTATATAAGAAAAACAATTTGAACGACATGATTTGTCATCCAAAACCATGGAGACCAGAGAGAAGCAGCACAATATCCAGCAAGTGCTGAAAGGAAAGAACCATCCACGAAAACATCTTCCAAACTTAAGGGGGACCCCGGGTAGCCTCACATGGAGGGGAACTCAGAGAGTCTGTCACCAGCCAACCTGGAGTAAAGGATGGCTAAAGGAAGCTCTTGAAATAGAAAGGAGGGGCGCCTGGGTGGCTCAGTGGGTTAAAGCCTCTGCTCTGGGCTCAGGTCATGATCCCAAGGTCCAGGGATCGAGCCCCACATTGGGCTCTCTGCTCAGCGGGGAGCCTGCTTCCCCCTTTCTCTCTGCTTGCCTCTCTGCCTACTTGTGATTTCTGTCTGTCAAATAAATAAATAAAATCTTTTTTAAAAAAGAAATAGAAAGAAAACATTAGAACATCAGGATGGAAAACAACAACAGAAAAAGTAAAAATACGGGTAAATACAATAAATTGGGCTTTATGAAACTATTTTGCAAAACACACATATTTTTCAGATCTTAAAACAGTATTATGAGATGCACAGATGGTGGGTACTTAGGAAATCACTGATACCTTCTAGATGGTTTTTTTATGATTTTATTTATTTATTTTACAGACAGAGATCACAAGTAGGCAGAGCAGCAGGCAGAGAGAGGGGGAAGCAGGCTCCCCGCTGAGCAGAGAGCCCGATGCGGGGCTCGATCCCAGGACCCTGAGATCATGACCTGAGCCAAAGGCAGAGGCTTAACCCACTGAGCCACTCAGGCACCCCTAGATGTTTTTTTAAAGCTAATTTGGAAGAGTTTCATTCAGATTTCACAAATAAAAAAACAATGTCTGATTACTTTGTTTGCTCTTCAAAATATTCACCATCCTCATTTATAAGGGAGATTCCCCACTGCCAGAATTACATATTCATAAAATCTTTCATTTTAGTGCCAAGTTTATTCCAAATAGAATTGCTCAACTTAGCAAATAAAAAGACAGGCTGTCCAGTTAAATGTAAATATTATATGGGACACAGTAATACTAAAAATTACCTGAAATTAAAAATGTAACTGGGCTTCCTGTATTCAGTCTGGCAACCTTATAGGATTTCAATCATCGGGGTCCACAGAATGGGTGCTCTCCTGAGTAGAAACCCTTCTAGAACCTCGTCCTCTCCCAGCAAGAAGCAAGGGACCTATAATCTCAGTACTACCAGTCTTGGGACAATAAATAAGATCCCTGTTCAGAAATGTCCCACTTCCACACATCAGGAAGTTCTGGGTTCTTCAAAGTTTTAATTCACCAGGGTAAGGATTATCCAGTCTTAGGGACCTTAGAGAAGAAATGAAAGTCTTTAAGCTACTGTTAGGCAAACACTAGTGGGGTGTCTCTAAGGCGGACCTCCTGAGCACCCCCCCCCATCCAGCTCACCGTGCTCAGCTCATGCTTCTTCTGAAACAATATGGAGAGCCAGGTGGAGGGTGAGGCAGATTTCAAAACCATCAGTGCGCATTTCCCAAACCCCTTCCCCTGGGCTCCTGGACATGAAGCCAGACACCCCCGACACAGACCTGGGGAGAGAAGGAGGCTGGGGGGAGCTGCTGGTGCACCATTACCCTGGGCTGGGCAGCCTGCACATCAGGTCCTCAGCAAGGCATTCTCTGGAGGCTATTTCAGTCCAGAAAATGAATTCATTGTTGTCAAAACACGTCTTTCATTCTTTCATTCATTCACTCAACAGCTTCATGGAGCATCTGCGATAACCCAGGCCCAGGATATACAGCAAATGAAACAAGAAGCTCCTTCCAATCAAAGGGCACGGGTTTCCCTGGGAGACAGCAGCTCCCACTCTGTTCCCCAGATAACAGGCTCAGCTTAGGCCTGGAAGGCATGCAAAGTTCTAGTAGAGGCTGTGGTGCGGATCCAGCTGGGAGGGTTGGAGGGGTGCACCATGTGGGAGGAGGGGTGATTGTGGCCGGCCACACCTCCTCACCTCCCTGAGCCTCAGCATCCCTGCCCAAAGTCAGGCTGCATGGGACCCCGCTGGCCACCCAAGGCCTTCTCTGAAACCAGGAGGGTCAGAGCCAGCGTCCATGCTCACTGCCACAGCCACGTACAGACCCCCCAGGGTATCCTCACGCATCAAGCGCAAATGGATCTGTTGATCTATTTCTCGGCTCCTTATGCTGCTGGTCTACTGGTCTTACTGGTCGGCCCATCTGTCACTGTACATGACGGCACTTGCCATCTGTATCACAGCCTCAGGCTAAGTCCTCAGGTCAGGAGGAGCAAGACTCCCAGCATCTTCTTCTCCAGCGCCGGCTGTCTGGCTTCATCCCTTTACGTTACTGCATAATTGTTAGAACTGCCTTTCCAGTTCGAAAAGGAAGCCAATAAACATTTTAACTGGAATTGCATTAAGTCCCAACATGGAGAAATTTGACAGTTTTGTATAGTGTCTTTGAATAGTGATGTCCTTCAAAGCTATCCTGCACGCCTTCTGCTACACACAGCCCTGGCTACTTGCTTTCCATGTCACTATAAACTGCACCTTCTTAAATCTCTAATTTCTAATTTCCTGGTCTTGATGCACAGGACGAGACTGAATTTTTTAGTTGGGGGAGGGTGGAAGGGGAGAGGAGGGGGTAGAGAGAGAATCTTAAGCAGGCTCCACGCTGAGCACAGAGCCTGACCCAGGGCTCGATCTCCCAACCCTGACATCATAACCTGAGCCGAAATCAAAGAGTCGGTAGCTTCACTGACAGAGCCCCCCGAGGCATCCCAGACTGATTTTATAGTTGATTACGCACTCAACAACCTTATAAACTTTCTTACTAATTCTAATAATATATCTGTATATACTTCAGGATTTTCTATATTTATATTATCAGATAAGTTTTCTTTCCACCATCCCAATTCTTACACCATCTATTTATTTTTTGTTAATTTCCTAAGTGCCCCCAACTCAAAAGCAAGGCTTGGAATTTTTCGCCATTGTTATAATGCTTGCCATAGGAGTTGGGTTTTTTTTACAAGTAACCTGTGTCAGAGCAGAGATACCTGCTTCCATTCCCAGTTGTTGAGGTTTTTCTTTTATTAATCAGGTTTTCTGCATCCACTAGTATGATCATATAATTTTTATCCCTTAATCTGTAAACATTGTGAAATATATAATTTACTGTGTAACATAAACATTATTAAGGAAGGCCAAAAACACACACACAGACCTCACAGTGTGTACGAGCTCAGAGAACTGGAAGTTGATCGCCAGTGTGATAGCCCAAGACAGAGGTTCCCGACGGGAAGACGCTCCTCTGCGCCCTCCAGCTCTCCCTCTCGGACCCCACTACGCCGCGGAGCCTGTCCTCACCCACACACACCCAGGGAGCAAGCCCAAAGGGCTTGGACCTGGAGCAGACCTGGAGCAGCCTCATCCTGGGCGGGCGTTCCCCTGGGGAAGAGTCTGGGCCCTGTGCTTCCCGGGAGCAGCCCGGACCATGAAAGAGGGTCGCCTGCAGGCCGGGGTCGAGCCAGCGCCGCTGACATGAACCCGAGGCGGGATTCACGCACAGTAGTTGACAGATCGCTAAAGCAAGTGTTCTGAGGTCTCTTTAGGATTTCGCACCTATCCTACGTGAGATAGGCCAGTACTTTTTGTCCTGCTGGGTTGTGTCGCCCAGGGTACTTCGACCTCCTAGGATGAGCCGACTTAGCCGGTTGCAAACGCGCAGCCCTGCAGCAGGACCGCGCCTTCAGCACCCGAGCCAGCTGCTGCAGTACCAGGTTGTGCCGGTAGAGGGAGCAGGGGCCGCTGGAGGAGGACGTTTCCCTTCCTGCCTCTGCGCAGCTATCCTTGCTCCCTGTCCCAAGGCCCTTGGTGGAACGTTGCGCACCCAGGGATGCTCGCCAGCCCGTGAGTGCCAGGGCATCCGAGGCGGGTTCCTCGTGGACTGTTCAGTGGCATCCCCGCGAGCAGCTTCCTCTAGGTTCTGCAGGTGCCCCCCCACCCCACTTCTGGAGAGTTCAAGGACACTCCCCTGGAGGGCTTGTGAGTGGCTCACCAGCAAGTCCAGCCATGTCCCCAGTGGGCTTCTCAGCAAGCCAATGGCACCTCCCTTCCCCATGGCCAGCTTCCAGGTGAATCGCGTAGACATCCCACAGTGAGTTGGTGGTGGGGGATGGGACCTGGGGAGGTGGAGTTCTGCCTTCTGCTAGCTGGTAGTTCTTGCCCACCAGTCTTTCCCCAGTAGACATGGACCATCTCCAGTCCAGATCGACCCCACAAATTCCTCTGCCATCTGCTGAGCTGAAATGACACCATCTCCAACAAGGTCTCAATCCCCACACCCTGCGGCAGGGATTCCTCTCTTCCAGATTTGTTCCTTCCGTGGTACTCTCCCTGTTTCTTAGAATCCTCTTTCATCCCCACATAGTAGAGAAATCCCTGGAAAGAGTTAATATTCCTTATACCAAACCCGCTTTGCTCCAATTGTGATATGGTTACTCTCTGCTGGCCTGGACCCAGAGGTACCTGGTACCAGGAGTAATCACAAGGGACAGGCTTGCACAGATGGGATTTGGGGAGTGATTGTACTCCTAATCTTAGGCAGTGTTACGTTCATTACCAATGGGAAATGGGACTCTAGTAATCTGTGGCGTGCACTGGCGTTAAGACTTAATCAAGCTATCACCTTTGGTTGATGGTGATTCTGACCAAAGCAAGGGCCTTGGAGCCCCAGTAGTGGCTGAGCTTGTCTTTCCGGGGTGGTTATGATGACAACAGAAACTCCGATGTGGGCTGGAGACTCTCCAGTGCACGAGAGTT
Organism: Mellivora capensis; assembly: GCA_004024625.1. Taxonomy (NCBI): domain Eukaryota; kingdom Metazoa; phylum Chordata; class Mammalia; order Carnivora; family Mustelidae; genus Mellivora; species Mellivora capensis. The sequence goes on from PISX010001045.1 coordinate 34,645, forward strand.
TCTCACAGAAAGAAAATGACTAGGTAGGGTGAGAAGCAGAGAACCCTGATGACCGCTCTAAAGGAAACTTTCTACTCGTAGCCACGGGGCTATTTCTAAAAATCACACGGAAAAATTAATTGCATTTGTTGAGAATAACAGTTGGATTCACAACCTCACCTTTCTCAAGGGAAAGCCAGGGCACTGACTGGGAAAGGATCAGGAAACGCAGAGTGGGACAAAGTTCTGATCCCCGCCCCCCGCTGCGCTGCCCCACCACCTGGCCCTGCGGACCCACGAAGAGACAGATCCACGCATGCACGAAAATCTGCCCCACTCCTGAGAGCGCCATGTCTGGTTCCTCCAGCGTTGCCACTATGAAGTAGTGGTTCAACAGCTCCGGCTGGAAGCCGGGCTCAACCGCGTGAAGGTTTCCCAGGCAGCTGCAGATCTGAAACAATTCTGTCTGCAGAATGCCCAACACAACCCCCTGCTAACTAGTGTATCTTCAAGTACGAATCCCTTCAGACCCCAGAAAGTCTGTTACTTTTTGTAGTAAAATGAATCTTTGGATGGTCTTCTAGACCACTTTTCATGAACCAGTGAATATTCAAAGGAGAACTAAATTTGAAGCCTGTACAAAAGCTTATCCCTATAACACGTGTCATACTATATAAACTTCTACTTTTGTCAGCCCTTAACATCTACCTCTCTGAATTTTCATAAATTTCTATTTCATAAGGGTAATTGTTTTATATACACTGGCAGCAGAATACAATAAAATATTTAGTGTAAAAGTTAAAAAAAAAAAAGGAAAAGTAGAGTGGGGACATCTGGTCAGACCCAGATGTAACTGACCATCCTAAACCCTGAGTCACTCTGAGCCTTTCTTACCAGTATTAAGTCTGCCCTGCAGTGTCTTAGAAGATCAGTCCTGTGACAGCCTTGCCAGGGGCAGGTAGGTGCCTTGAGACGGGACACTCAACACCACAACACTCTCAATGGCCGCCAGACCCATAACTAGGGTCAGACTACAGAGTGCTTCAGAGGGACGGGTACACGCTGTGCCCCTGGAAGAGCAGCCTGCCCGTCTAGGAAATAAGTGAGATTTTGCTAATATCTGTCAGTAGAAACGTGGAGAACATATGTGGATCCTGAGGGTGTTAGACCAAAGCAGATGAAATATAACACCAGGTCAGACCAAATTCATTGATGATGGTAAAGTAACTGAAGATCCAGATTTAAGCTGCTCACTTGGGCAGCTGGGGGTGACTCTAGCAGCATATTTGATCACTTGATTGAAACCTAAACTCAAAAAATGGCCTACAATTAACAAGGTGATAGGAATGTCAGATGGATTTATGTTGTGGACCACACATTTGTCTCTTA